>ML810210.1:85691-100453 GCA_009831015.1 Picea engelmannii
AGGATAAATGTCGTGTCTATTGTGGATGTGTATTTCTCAGTGATCTTGTGCTTATTATGCTCTTATCTTTATGAAATGCAAAGAACTATAATAATAGCATAAACATTAACAATATCTACCCTCACATGTAACAAATTGCTTGATAATAGCCAACAAGTCATGCCACCTAGACTTAAGAGCTGTAACGGGCACACCTTTGTTGCAACTGTTAATATTCCTTGATGTAAAAAGCAATGGCCATGGTATTTCTTCAACCTTCAAATTTTTAAACCATCTTTGTCCCTCGGCTGGCAGACCAGTGGCTGAGCTAAGGAAATCCTCGTTCACTTCGAGTTGGACATCCCCAATTTTGGCTTTGCACCCATCGAATGTAAGTGCAAATTGATGAGCGACTGCCAGGTTGAAACCCTCGAACTTCTCAATAAAAACCAACCAACCATTCCTCTCTAGGTCCTCTTGGGTGTTATCAAATAATAGCAAAGTTTGGACACCGTTGGGCTCGATTCACACTATAGGAGCCATAGCTAATAGCACAGAAACAACAAGGTAATCGGCAAGAGGGTTTGACAGGGTAGACACAGAACCATTTTTCCCGAAGCTTCCCCAAAACAAGCAAAGGCAACCCGAAATGCAAGACAGAGCGTTAATGCTTATGTGTGCGAGGGTGGTGGAGTAAATTGGGACCATGCAAGAATATCATGTCGGGCTGTACAATCGACGGTGCCTTGGTAAAATGTTACATTCAAATCACAATAGTGCATATCAAAAGAATTTTAAACATGTCAAATGAACCATGATTTGACCCAAAAATTAATGTGTTCAATCAAACCATTGCGTTGAAGTTTATGTAAATTGACACCACATTAACAATAGTCAAATGCATAAATATTGGGTGTTTTTGATAAATATGTGACCAGTGGTGTATTTGAGGTCAAAGAGTTATAACCACATAAACAAATAGGTTCATAACAATCCAAAAGATCATTTTAATGCAATCAACATGAATTCCAACTGTGGGTTTTCACGATTACAGTCGTGAAAATGAAAACGAAAAGTAGGTATGCAAAAGCGAAAGATAATGGTGTCGTTTTTAAAAAGTTGCGACGAGTATTGAGGGTTTAAAACCCTTTGTGTAGGAAGTTTGTAAGGAAAAGATAGGAATTAATATGGCTGCCAACAGGAAGGCAACCAGAAAGGTATAGTCCACCTGATTTTCGTTTCAATTTTTCTTTATCTATTACTGATGACGATCCCAGAACTGTCAGGGAAGCAGTGAATTCAGAGGATAGTAAACTTTGGAAGAAGGTCATGGTTGAAGAAATGGATGCCTTGGATAAGAATGTGGCATGGGATATAGTTGAGTTGCCAGCTGGAAGAAAATTGGTTGGTAGCAAATGGTTGTTCAAGAAGAAGTTTAATGCACAAGGTAAGGTGGAGAAATACAAAACTTGATTAGTAGCAAAAGGTTATTCCCAGGTAGAGGGAATTGACTTTGGTGAGATTTTTTCTCCTGTTGCTAAGTTGACGTCTATTAGATTTCTTTTATCTATTGTTGTTGCTTTTGATCTTGAAGTGGAACAGATGGATGTAAAGACAACATTCCTACATGGGGATCTGGAAGAAGAAATCTACATGAAACAACCATAAGGCTTTGTAGTGAAGGGAAAGAAAGAGCTGGTCTGTAAGCTAAAGAAGTCACTATACAGTCTGAAGCAATCACCTAGGATGTGGTACCAAAATTTTGACATATACATCCTTGGATTGGGATTTGTAAGAAGTAGGGATGATCACTGTGTATATTCCAAGCAAGTTGGTAATCACTTCATTTATGTAGTGTTGTATGTTGATGACATGTTGTTGGTAGGAAATAACATGGATGTTATCAAGGAGGTGAAATCACAGCTATCCTCCAAATTTTACATGAAGGATCTCGGTGCTACTAACTTCATTCTAGGAATGGAGATTAAAAGAGATCGTGAAAACAGGAAACTCTAGTTGAATCAAAGAAAATATGTTGAGATGATATTGCAGAGGTTTAATATGCATGGAAGTAAACCGGTCAAGGTTCCTATTCTTATAGGTGTAAAGTTATCTACAGATCAGTGTCCTAAGACACAGGAAGAAGAAGAGGACATGTCCCATGTTCCATATGCCAGTGCAATTGGCAGTTTGATGTATGCAATGGTTTGTACTAGACTGGACATTGCACATGTAGTGGGAGTTTTGAGCAGGTATATGTCAAAACCAGGGAAGGAGCATTGGACAACAGTAAAGAGGGTCTTCAGGTATCTTCGTGGCACCTCCAGTTATGGGTTGTGCTACCAAGGAAGACCGAGATTAGACAGAGTGGTGGACATGCATGGCTTTATTGATGCAGACTGGGCTGGAGATCTAGATCGTAGAAGATCTACAAGTGGGTATGTATTTAACCTATTTGGAGGAGCAATCAGTTGGATGAGAAAAATACAAGCTGTAGTGGCACTCTCAACTACAGAAGTTGAATACATGGTAGCCACTCATGCAAGAAAGGAAGTAGTATGGTTACAAAGATTGTGTTCAGGTATTGAGTTGGTACAACAAGAAATGAGATTAGACTGTGACAGTCAGAGTGCAATATTCCTGGCAAAGAACCCAACTTATCATTCGAAGACAAAGTATATTGATGTTCAGTATCACTTTGTGAGAGACATGGTTGAGGAAAAGAAGGTGTTGCTGGAAAAGGTTGACACTTTGAAGAATGTTGTAGATTCATTGACAAAGTTTGTGAGCACATAAAAGTTCTCCTGGTGTAGAGTAACAATGGGCATTGTTGCCCTGGATTGTTGACTATACAATCCCCTGGACCCCTGGATGCAAGGAAAACAACAAGTGGGAGAATGTTGGGTATGTGTTATATTCTTTGTGTGTGTGTGTGTGGGTGCATTAGATACGATAACTGCGTCTGACGATTTTTTTTTGGGGTGATTTTTTCTATTTTTAGCGGATTTTGCTATTTTTAGCAGTTTTGTAAATTAATCCCGGATTAAGGGATTAGGGTTTTGGTATCTATGAAATACCTAAAAACATTGTATATATTGTATGGTGAATGGTGAAATTCGATATAATGAATATAAGAAAGGTTTTCCCAGTTGTGGGTTTCCGATATAAAATCTTTGTGTACTCTGTGTATGAGCCATTGATTAATTTCTGTATTGCTTAATAATCTATATGCATTTCTTTACTTCGTAGGTTAAAACTTACACTTTTCCTACTAGGTTTATTCTGGAAGTCTATTTCCTAACAATTAGTTCACTCTATCAAATATTTGAGACACTATTTGACGGGAAAAGAAACTTTCATGCATAATAATCACTTACCTTTGTAGCTTCTTCAATCCCCCAAAAAATTCAAGAAGATAGACCTATGAAATGGGAATCCTATTTGGAACAATTTCATTTGGTTAACACGTGCAAAATGAGTGACACAAATCTAGTGGCCAATTTTTTAAGCCATCCTTCTTCCTTTCATGCCTTAATGGTTTTCATAACTTCACATATTGGATTTCAAACTTGGGATACACAATATCTAGATGATCCATAGTATTGGAACATTTATAAGTGTCTCCAAAATCCAACCTCTTCAAAATTAGTTCCTTTGCAATATTTTCATATCAAGGAAGGATTATTGTACAAGTTTGACAAGTTATGTGTACCATGTGATCACTTCTCCTCTCTTATCAAAGCGGTACATTTTACTCTCTATAGTGGTCTCTTTGGAAATAAAAAAACTCTTCATCATATTTAATGCTTCTTCTACTAGCATCATATGAAGTGGGATGTTCTTCATTTTTTAAAGTGTTGTGTAGTTTGTTGTCGCTCGTAATAGGAAGCTTGGTTTGAGTTTCCATTTACCCATTCCTTCCCATACTTGGGAAATAATTTTAATGGACCTTGTAAGTGGCTTTATCATGATTGTTCACTACCATGATTTTTTGTTAGTGAAATGACTTAGTTTATTCCTTGTCCAAAAACCAGTTCTTTTAGTGACTTATCCCAACTATTATTTAACTTTGTTTGGTGATAATTTGGTCTTCACACTAATATTTTCACTCTCCCTTTGAGTCATGTCTTGGTTTTTATCTTTTGTCTACATAACATCTTCAAAAAGAACAAGATAAGGCACTAAAATTTGTTCACAAGCTGTAGTCTCTCCAAGAAAAAGTCATATATATTCTTCAGAAGACTCATGAAAAGTATAAACAACTCATTGACCAACATCATGTTTCACACCATCTCCAAGTTGGTAACAAAGTGGTTGCATTTGGAAAAATCATGATTTTAAGATAGCCTATAGTAAGGTGAAACCCATTTGGTATGGCCCCTACTCAATCATCTAGTAGGTGTTTGAAAATTATTTCCATCTTGATCCTATAGTTTAGTTAGGGGTTCATGACGCTTTTAATTTTGATCTTCTCAATCTATATCATGAGTCAAGCCTTGAAACAAGGATCTTCAATAGTCATCATGCAGATGTCGATCATGTTTTTGTTTAGAAGACTCACTAGACTCATCATGGAATCATCACTTTATACATTGTTCCTAAACAAGGTCATTTTTTGCATTAGGCCCATTAGATTTCTCAACACTAGATGCAATGATGTTTTCCCTCACTCCTAAGAGCATTGGAGGTCAATGCTTCTTATTTTGGGAGGAATGATATAGATTAGCATGCGTATTTAGAATATCACATTATTATTTGTATTGTTGTGGGAGATAATTATTGTGGTTTGGTGTGATCACACCTTTTGGTTTCCTATTCTTGTGGAGTAGTTGAGATCATATCTCTAAGTATCTCTATTATTGAAATTAGTTTCTAGTTCTTATGATCTAGTTGAAAATTTCTCTCCTAATTTGTTAAGTTATTTTCTTGATGTAAAGCTATATAATCCTATGTTTGTTAATGAAAATTAAGTTAGAGATTTATTTCCACACTTCTTATGTAGAACTTTGCTCATGAGTTCTTAATACCATATCACACAATATATGTTAGACTATGTGTCAAAGATATTTTTATAATAATATAATAATAATGTCTTTAAATTCTAATTACGTTTTCATAGTTATATTGCTCTATTCACTTATGTCAAAATATTGACAACAATATGATTAGAATTAAGTGTAAGAGTCTTATAAATTTTTTATGCTTAAAATAATACATTTGAATATTGCAAGCTCCAAATTGAGTGTCATCAATGGAATTGGAAATAATATGAACCATAACGTTCCAGGTCCAAATTTTAGACGCACAAGGGAAATATTAGTAAAATGACAACTTGTACATGTTTGTTCTCTTGAATTGGGGCAAAAACAAGAAGTTATGATAATTATACCATGATATTTCATTGGAAGGTCCAAATTGTATGGGATTAATGGGATTATGAATATTTCATGTCATACAACATCTTGTAAAAATTAATGACAAAAAGATTAGAATTAAAGAAGTTACAAGAGGTTGAAAATTGAATGATAGAACAGTCTCCAAAACCTTAAGCCCATCATGTTTAAACATAACAATCCAAATGCAACTCCTAGAAATGATCACGAAGGCTCATCATTGACACAATAATAAAATGAAGAGGTGGAATTTAAGATGTTGAAGATATAAGAGAGAATAGAGAGTGTAGAATCTACAATGGAAAGAAAGGTTGACATCCTAAACATGGTAATTAAAATAATATTCTAAGATTTTAAATATGATATCAAAAATAGTATGAAATATTATTTAAAAGAAACAACAAGCAAAGATAATATCAAAGATATGGCCATCAAACATGAGATGAAAGAGATGGTCAGAAAATCAGATGATCTCTAAAACCTTGTTATCATAAATTTTCATCCTCAAGAAGAGGATAAGGAGAATGTGAGGATTGAGTCCTAATCATATATGGAGAAAATTTTAACACATTTGGAGAGAAAGAGGAATGATTACAAAAGACATGATCAATGATTACTCCAATATACATGCCATCATGGTATCAATTTGGGGCCTAGGAACTACTTCATTCCCAATATTGACATGAGAAAGTTTGATAGTAATGATCCCATAACATGGATATTACAAATTCAACAATTCTTTAATGATCTACACCAAATGTCAAATTTATAAAAGGTAACTATTGCAATCTTATATTTAGAACCTGATCAATTTTGTGCAGTGGAGATGGATTTATGACCACAAAATGGACTCTATTTTCTCTTGGTACATTTTTATGAATGAATTGATATCACATTATGGGGATAGTATAAGGAACACATTCTTTAGAAAGTTAGTCAATCTTAGGAAAAGAGTTCTAGTTACAAAACACATTCAATAGTTTCAAAAGTTGAGTCTCAGAGTGATGAATAATCTAGAGGATAATTTTTTGGATTTCTGTATGGTCACTTTAAAGGATATCATTCAATATTAGTTGTGTCTCTTGGAGCCTCAATCATTAGATAAGTATTTCATTATGGAAAAGATATTGAAAATAAAAATATGACTACTAGAAGGGTTTTCCCTAACACCTATAGAAAGTACAATGTCCCCACATGTACCCTCTCTCAACCCACAAGATTGACACCTTAAAAAATGGATGAAACAAGAGAAAAGGGACTGTGTTTTAATTATGATGGGAAGTATAGTGAGGTGAATTGGTGTGGTGAGAAGAAATTATTCTACATAATATGAGAAGAGGAAGAAGAATAAAATTTGTCCAACTTTCCCAAGATCGAAAACTAAAAGAGATTACTCCAACCATATCTTGTCATTATTTGGATAGAATTAGCACTCACATTAGATTTATTCTAGTAGTACGGGTCTCTTGATTTACTACAAATTACCCAAACTTCTCAATTGATTAATATATCTAGCACCATAATTTTAAGTAATGGTTGCATGTACAGCTACCATAAATTGTTCAAGGAAGTGCAATAACAATAATTTTACTATGGGTGATTATTTATTGGATATTCCTATAATTGAAATCCAAACAAATGGAATTGATGTGGTATTAAGGGTTCAATGGTTTGCAATAGTTTAGAATGGTGTATTTTTCATTTATTTTTTTATGGATTTTTCATGATATTTTCCTTGGATGTCAAGGAAACAAAGATTAAAAGTATGCAAGGAAAACCATCTAAAGTGATTAGCTCTAATGAAATGGAAAAATTGTTAGAAAAGAGACAACTAAGAGAAATTTAATAATTGTTCTCACTAGATTTTCAAACATCTAAACATCCTATGGAATCTTCCTCCTGACAGTTGACCCTACAAATACCCTCATTCCAAGAAGATTAAGATTGAGAATATGGTTTAAGAAATTATAGATATTGGCATCGTTCAACCTATCCAAGTTCCTTCCTTCCACAGGTGGTGATGGTTTACAATTTTTATTTTCATGGAGTATGTGTCTTGTTTATAGATATCTGATGACAGGTCCAAATGGCCTACCAAGCAGATGAGGGAGAACACTTGATGAAAATTCCAAATCATACCTACTCTCATTTGGTGTAGATTTTCCTATGAGTTTATGGGCCTCACTGCCGCTCAGAATTAAAAGAAGAAAAGGGGGAAAACATTGAACTATCCCCCAAAAGTTCTAAATAATTCTAAGGGTAATAAAACTAAAAGAACACTAATCTAATCCTAACTAATTCTAATCTATCTTGGGAGAAAAACTAAAAGAATGAGTACAACACAAGGGAACACCATCATAATAGAAATAACTCATGTATTCTAATGATATATGAAAATAATAATTGATTTGAAAGGATCTAGAGAACATCTCAGAAGTTTCAAAAGTGTCCTAGGAGGCTCAGAATGGCCTCGATAAATGAAAGAGGGAAAAAATTCAAATTCCACAAAGCTCAGAAAAATTGGCATCATCGTGAAGAGCGTGTCGCAAGATTTCCAACGACGTAAATGGTTCGTCAAACATAGTTACCGATCGAAACATATTCCCAGTCAAAGTTTTGGTCAACCTAGCCGAGTCAACATGGATGAGTCAGCATCTATACTGCTGACATCAACATCAGTATAGATGATGTCAACGTTTGTACAGGGTACATGGAAAAAATAGAGGATGACACGTGTCATGATGATGTCATCTTGATGATGTGGCAGCACCAGAGGCTGCTACGTGTCACCCATTTTAGACATTTTTAGGTCAATATGTGGACCAAAGAAAAAGTGCCACATGGTAGTTTTTACAACCATGTGGCATCCGTACAACCACATGGCATCCATACCGAATGTGGTCAGTGACTTGGCATCTGTATTGGATGCGACAGGTACAGTGGCAGTGATGTTATCATGGCGCCAACATGTTGACATGGCCCAATGATATCATGCCATGTGGCATGCTGATTTGGCATTTTTGGGCTGCCAAATGGGCCAATAAAAATGTGACATATGGCATCCCCATATGATGCCATGTGGCACCACCCAGGAGCAGCCACGTGGTCCTCTGGCAGAATGACACATGGTGTCATTCACCGGATGACACATGGAAGAGACACATAGGTAGTGATTGTACCCATTTCAGTGAATGGATGGTTTTCATGTGGCCCAGTCATGGGATGCCATGTGGTAGTGGGAAAATGCCCAATGAGGGCCAGTAACTTAAAATTAAAATTAAAATAGGGGTTGGCCAACAATCAACCCCAATCCACCAAACTTAGGGGTGATCCACCAAATATGGTGGAAAACTCCACACTGGGTGGTAGACTCCAAATATGGAAACCTGGTGTATCACCTCCAGATCCCATGAGGTACCGACCAAATATGAAATGTGGGTCATATCCGAACTTTTTCGTGTTGGTGTCATATCAAGTGGGCACCAAAGTTATCCACATGGTTAATTTTGGTGGTTGGTTAGTTAATATGGCTAGACCATATATTTTTTTTGTAACGGGTGCAAAAATGGGGGGGGAGGCCCATGGGTTTGACCTTGGGACCACCCCAACAAACAATCTTTAATTAGTACCCAAATCACCAACGAGCCATGGGGGTCAGACTTGGTAAGTCTGCCTTGAATTTACATTTTAAACCAAGCTTATTCCAGAGCGAAAAGGGGGGGAGCACGCGTTAGTCTTCCCAGGTCGTACCAGGGATGATTTTCAATGAAAATTTCAGTGCATTAATTATAGAGTTGTACGTGGATTGAGGCAGAGGTCCAGACGAGGCTTGAAGTTGACAGTGTCCGATGGAGATGATTTGACAGTCAAATTTATGCTATTTGATGAAGTGAAATGGAAAATTATATTAAAATATTACCATCCATTGTAAATATTTTTAGGGTGTTCAAGTGATTCTTTTTTATGAATACAAGAACTTATGTTTCAGGATTCTCATGTCATAGCTATGTGGCGAAGTGTTTCTTAATGTAATCTATTTTTCTCTATTTTCACATTTTGTTTCTTTATTTTATTATTTATAAGAAGATTAAGTTCAGGATTTGTTTCAAACACCTTGTTATGGCTTAAAACAATATTCATGTTTTCTTCTGAAGTTTGAATGTAGAATTCAGGTAGTAATTCTCTACATTTTAAGTGAACCCTAATCTGTTCCTCTTTTTCCATCTCACAAACTACAAGGATCCACTAACATGACTACCTTGCCTTGTTACTTATGAGATCCATTATTCATTCAATTGATCACCTTGGCCTCTTACTCCATTTCCCAATACCCTTCCCTTGATGTTCCAACCAAGCATTTCAAAAAACCCAACCCCGTATTGTCATAACTAGCCTAAAATCTATTATAAACAAAGATATATCAGATAGAGAGAGCCCTCTCTGAGTCTTGGAGGGATAGATCCAAGACTCCAAGTGGTTTTATGTTACCTCTGTGATTGCCTCCACAGCATTGGGAAAATTATAGAGTGTTAACATAGTGGTGACCATACTGGGGAACTGTTCCTCAGAAAAGTGCAACGAGTTCCAGATTTGATTACTGATGGTGGAGAGTGATCCAACACAAGAAGGTTGAATCATCCACCTAGCGACTCCAATCAAATACAATCAGTTTCAAAGACTCCATTGGAGGAAGAACCTAAAACATGACAAAGCAATCTGGGAAGATCAGGTATTCAAGATGAAATTGTATTCAAGACATTTTTTCCTTTATCTATAATTATTTTCTCTCTTATTATGATCTTGGTCAATAATATATTGTTGAAATTCATAGTGATCAGTTTCAACTTGAAGAGCCTCAAAGTATTGAGCCCATCCCTATATCTCCGGTACACACTCCAATACCTGTAGAAATCCCAGTTAGACACAAGCCTCATGCTTTATCTCCTATTCTTGTCAAAATTCCAGATAGTTATAAGCCCCTTGCTTTACCTCCTATACCTGTAAAAGTCCTGGACAGATAAAAGCCTCTGGTTTTACCTCCTATTCTCCATGACTTCCCTGCAAATTATAGCAATAATCTGCCTAGGTTTGATGGAGAAAATGCAAAGATCACTGCTGAAAAGCATATTCAAAGTCTTCAGGATTTTCTTGATCTGTTTGAGGTGGAAGAATATGATGTCTGTATCAGGATGTTTGCCCTATATTTGCAAGGTAAAGTTAAAAAATGGTTTAAGAATCTTCTAGCTGCAAGCATTAGCAATTTTTATCAATTTATTCAAGTTTTCCTAGATATATGGGTGATCATAGGAAAAAAATTTATAATCCTAGAAGAGTATGACCACTTGAAAAGATAGTTGGGGGATACAATACAACATTTTTCAACCAGGTTCAATAAGGTGTATCATTCAATGCCTGTTGATATAAGGCCACCCCCAAAATTAACTCTCTTGCACTATCCAGATGCCTTTGATCCAGAGATGGAATTCCAATTAAGAGAAAGGGACACTGCAACCCTTGAAGAAATGAAAAATATTACAGTTGATGTGGAAGCTAACCTGCTGAACAAAAAGGCAAAATTAAAAGCAGTGAAGAAGGATAAAATAGAAAAAGATCATTTGATATCTTCAGAGGTAAAACTAGATATTTTGACAAACACAGTCAACAAAGTGATGCATAAGATTAGCAGGAAAGAGGAGCTTGTTGTTCAAAGACCTCATGTTCCATTAGTTCCAAAATATACAAGGATCAATGTCCCCAAGTATTTTGCAGCTCATCCTTGGTATCATGGATTGGAAAATTATTGTTTCATGTATTCAATTCACAACGTAGTCAAAGATGAAACTCCAGCTCATCTTGTAGAAGATCCATCAACTGATATGATGTGTATGTTTGATGACATTTCATTCATGGATGATCTACCCAAGAACAATCAATACGATGAGGATTACATCAAGATGGATTTTCCAAAGCAATCAACAACATATTGTTGGGAGGGAGAAGATCAGTTGCAATTCAAAGATGACAGTCAAACTGTGCATAGAAATTATGACAACAATGAGAAAAATGTAGAAAATTTCAGAGTAAGTGGAAAGACTTTACCCTTATGTTTCTCTTCATTTCAATTTCTGAGAGAAAATTATAAACAAGTTGTAAATAGTGAAGATGTAGAATCTTCTAATGAATCAGTTAGGGATATCATTGATGACATGGAAGTTGTTTTAGATCTAGGATTATAGCCACTAAGTTCCCTTGACTTTCAAATTCCAGATGAAATTTCAGAGCCCAAAACAAAATTTCAATCAGTGGAACATAACTCTGTACCATTATTCTTTAATTCATTTCAAATTTTGAAGGAGACTCTTGAGCAGATGATGAAGGATAAATACATACAAATTTAGGAAATTTCATTTGAAGCAATGCAGCAGTCATGTCGGTCTCTTCAGGATCCAATAGCTGATTTGTTGGATGACATGTGTTGTCAATATCATGTTTCATGTGCCAATTATGGACTTGAAAGCATTTACGATATAGACATGGTTAGACAGTCATTTTCATGGTTTTATTTAGAAACAACTTCTACTCAAAGTTCATTAGAAAATCTACAGACAAATCAGAATTTGCATAACGATACATATGACATATGTGTATTATCAGTTCATGATCTTAAAATGGATAAATTTGAATATCAGGAGATAGGTCATGTTTATCATGATCCTATAGCTGTCTATATGGAGGAGCTATTCTTTCCAGAATTCCCATTGATACCTAAAGTTTCTGTGATTTTCCACAGTCCTAGGGCTTCGTGTTGTGAAGATCGGGTTGGAAATCAATTTATGTTTCCCTATGTTTCCCATGCAAGTTATATTTCTGATACTAGTTAAAAACAGTGAAAGAGCAGAGTTATTAGAGCAATTGCTTGACTAGATGCACTGGCATTATTGTATCATTTAAAACAATAAAATTATCAACAGTGTAGGGTAGGTAGAAGTTTGAATAAGCTCAATCATTTGAGCATATTTTTTAGCAGTGTGGTTTCCAGTAGAGTTTGCAGTTGATAGTTTATAGTTCAATGTTGAGTTTCATTTGAGCCAGTTTGAAGATTGTAGTTGCAGTGACTCCATGGCCCAATGGATAAGGCATTGGTCTATGTGTTCAAATTTCTATGGTTCTTGTCACCTCTCTAAAGAGATTCCATCCCCAGTTGGAGCCTATGTTGGGGTCCTATAATCATAGGTGACTTGATTCTTCAGCTATCTATTTGGCATTGCTCTCGTGATGAAGTCATCTGGTTTGTTGAGATCGGTTGATTTAACTTCTCCCTCCATCCTTTTCACCTGATCCTTCATCACCCTATTGCACCCTTCATTCCCTCACCCTCCATTTTTCACCCCTCCACCGATTTCATCCCTACATGAATAAACAATCTTAGGATAAAAAGCATTAGGTTACTAATAAATGGTTAGTGGAATTTTTTAACACTAGTTAGCATAATAATGTTAATTTAATTAAATTAGTGTAGTTAGATTAGTAAAACTAGGATAGGCTTCTTAATAATAAATTAATTAATAATTAGAAATTAGGTTAGTTTGTTTATGTTAGAAATTAGGTTAGTGTATTAGGCAGAAGAGACTCCAATCGGCAGGCTAGATTTTGGAAGAGCCAATGTAAGCATGCTTTTTACTATGTTGGTTTTTCATTGAATGTTGCATCATAGTATGCTTGATACAAGTTTGAAGGAGCATGGAGAGGCTAAAGCAAGGAAGCAAGACCAACTTATTCCTTCTATTTCTTCCTTTCTTATCTTCTTGCACATAAACAATTCAACTACATGTGAAAGAGAATTTGTGGCACTTGGATGATAAGTGGCCAAGGAAGTAGTAAGGAATCTCGTAGTTTCAGGATTTGTGTATGGGTTGCATATATGATTGGATTTTAGCAGCATGTCTAGTGAATTCTATGGCTCCATGATGATGGGGGTCATTTCTTATTCTTCCTCTTTTTCTGTATTGAGTATGTGGAAATGATGTCCATGTCAACATCATGGATGCCTCATGAGCATGAGAATCTATGAAGCTTGTAAACATTCCTGATCAGATTATGATCTCTTGTTGCCATCACCGAAAAGGGACTTTGGCCTTACAACTTGTAAAGGACAGACATCATTACAACGAGGAGAATAAAGCGGTCAAGATTTGGAGAAATACCCAGAGATGTAGCCCACAACAACTGAACTCTGTTATCAAGGGAAGTGTCATATCTATTATGTGTTTTTTTCTTATGTTACTTTTCATGAACTTCCACACATAGATCAGTAAATGAAATCATGACATATAACAGATAAGGAAGTTAAAATAGGCTTTAATTCAATTTGGATTCAAGTCTATAAAGACTTCGATTATACCTTTAATTGCAATCCTCTCAAGTAAAACAATCTATAACTGACCCTTTGGAGGAGTGACAAGATCAAACAATTATTGGAAACTAATCACCCCCGGGTTCATATCAAGTGGTATGAGAGCATGCTTGATATCATTTGAAGGTGTTGAAGCCGAGAATGGAAAGATCGCCAAAATAGTTGTGGTTCGATAAGATTCAAGAGCTCAACCAAATCCTTCAAGTAGAGAATGTTGGATTAAAGAAATTGTTTCATATTGCAGAGGAGGAGTACCAAAGGTTGCAAGATAAGCTACAAGCCATGAAGGTGCAGACAAAGGAAGGCTCTATGAATGAGATGGTGATAAGACCATTTTGTGACCATGGAAACTTCACCAGTTATGGGTTCGATCATGACAATGCAAATGCATGCACACTTTGTCAAGCAAGTGAATATGACATCTAGGCATCCATAAACCAAGGAGGATTCCTAGAATCATCATACACTGATCCTTCTCACCAGAAACAACTGGACACATCTCAAGAAGCAGACCAAGATTCCCATCTTGGGATGGAGGTAAATAAACCATGTTTAGTTCCTTTCTTGATTAATGTTGATGACTCTTTTAAATTCCTTGAACAACATACTTCATCCATCAGCTTAAAGATGATGGGAGAAATGGGATACGAAGGAGGATGCCTTGGATCCAATGGAAAAGGTATTGTGGATCCCATCGAGGTAGTGGTTTGGACTTGATATGCCAGGATAGGTTATGTCCCAAAGGATGTTGGAGAAAGCTCCAAAACCATTCGGGAAGAAGATCCCAGGATAGTCATTGAGACTCCAGAAGTCAAAGTTCATAAAGAGATATGCAAGATACCATATATATATAATATGCAGAACAGAAATAAAATGCTAGAAATGACAGAATGACAGTAAAATATCCAGCATAATCTTCACAATACACATAAATGATATACGAAATAGCAACAGAAATAGCACTTTGATTTAGATAG
>ML810211.1:0-13569 GCA_009831015.1 Picea engelmannii
TATTAATATGTGATAAGGGACCTTTGGTTTGGGAGTTATGAAGTAAAAAATGATATGAGGGGGATATACAAAAGGGTTTTATAAATTATTTTAACGAAAAAGAAGGTTGACAACAATCACTTAACCTACTAGAGAATTGCAATTATCTCACGTAGCTTTGGAATGGACACAATAAAACACTAGGACATTGGCAAGATATTCAATCACACAAAAATACCAAAATAAAATGGAGAGGAAGAAACTTCAAGCACAACGAGATTGAAGAGTCCTCATACAAAAGAAGAGTCTTAAGATTTGTTAAAGAATGTGACAAAGATTATTGGTAGAGAAAAGAACGCAGGTGGATGTAGATAAGATAACATAAGATAATTTTATTATTGTCCAACAAAAGATGTATAATAAAAGGTAAGCAATTATTGGAGTACCAATTAGTCATCAAAATTTAAAGTAGCTAGAGAAGTTGACTCAAGTGGAGTAGATGCAGAAGGAACACACTTGCAGATAGGAGAAGAAACAATTCACTCAACCAGACAAACAAGGAATATTCTTGATAAACAAATTAGCTCCAAGAGCCATGCAATCCAAGATGAGAACATAGATACATTGTGGGGCACTACAAAGGTTTTTAGGACTAAAATTAAGTAGACAAATAAAGATGAGAATAGTTGCAAGCCAAGCAAACCAATATCAATTGGAGATGTTTTTTCTCGCTAGAGTGGGTGATGAAGTGATGCATGATCACGTACAAGAAGGGATGGCCTCTTATTTCTTATATAGGATGATTGGTTCGCAGATTAATGAGATTTGGAGATTAGGTCATAGTTTCACTTGCATATTGTACTCACTTTGTAACTGATAAGTTTGTTCCGGTGAGGAACATGCTAGAAGAAATGGTTGCTAGTAATCCCATGTTCACACGCTTATGGGTGGAGAACACTAGCCAACCAAGATATTTCATTGATAACAATAAATATATTTTGGAGGATAACACGAAAGAGAAAGAGAATGGTTTCAGCATGTTTGCTTCTTTGGCGAGTGCAAACAAAGGCCTGTCTTGCAGGTATGTTAGTTATAAGATTTTTCTTTCATATTAGGAAAGTAATTGTAAGAACATCTAAGATGGATGAGTATCAACTCAATACTTCTAAACCTATTGAAAAAAAAAACATTGTACCATTTATATTCTCCTATAATGCATTATCTTTTTACTTTCTTGTGTTGATAGTATGTACACATATTTGTAGCTCCTTCCTTCAAACTTGCATATAGTATTTAATGGGATCTACCTTATTGTGCAGGGTAAAAGATTATTTATCACCTCAAATACAAATCATGAGCAGGATTCACTTGTATCTTTGGTTAAGGAAATGAAAGACAAAGTAATTCTTACTCTTTGCTCAACTATCCCTTGATTTACCCCTTTATTCTTTGGGGAAATAAACGTAGAAACATTTATTCTTCCAATGTCCAATTGATTACTATATTTGTTCAATTAGGTCTCTTAGAGTCTTCTTAACATAGAAGATATATGATCGTTACTCTTGAGGAGTTGCTTTTATACATATTCAATTTGTTGTGGGATATTCATAACTTATCTATCTTCAAGCTTACTATTGTTTTCTTCTAGCTCGCCACTTATACTATTACTTAGAAAAGTGATTAAACCGAACCGAATTCTATAGAATCACCAAACATTGTTCCTTAGTAATAGTCATGTTGATCATGGGCATAATTCTAGCACTATAACGACACACATTAAGAGTCCCATATACTGACACATTACTAGCTTATTTCTACCAAATAGGAGGTAGACCTTGGATCTTTGGAGTGTTGATGAATATTCATCTTCAATAACTATTGACCTATTTATAGGTATAGTTATAGGATTGCACATAATAAACCTCCATCAATGGAGTTTCTACAATTGCAAAGGATGACTTAGTTAATATTTTGGATAAGCATTGTATGATTTTCTATAAGCATGAAGATCCTTTCAACACTCTCACTACACATGATTTGGTACTGTAACTTTGACAAATCTTTGTAGGCATCCATTGTTGCTTGAGTATATTAGCTTCTTCTTGCTTCTTGCTGCTTTAGACATGTTTCAGGTATTCTAAATTTTTTCCATGTGCATTTTGATTCTATATTGCTCATCTGGAAAAAAAAACCAGATATACCCTTGCCAACAGAGCAGTTATTGTCAAGCGATAGTCACCAATGACCAAAATCCTTGCCAACATTACATTTGATACATTAGGACACCAGAGATATGTGTCTTGCATATAAATTCCTGCATGTACATCCAAAAACAAATATGTCTTGTAAGAACTCCCACTTTATCTACCATGTTCATTGTCCTAACAAAAGTCATTATAGGTTCAATGATACATAGACGTGATACAAGTTGTGTGGACTGTCTCATAATCTATGTGATTAAGTTGTTATCCCAACTCAAATTAGGAGCTTTCGTGGCAATAATAACCTTTTGTAACATCTCGCTCTTGCGTGCACCTAATGTGACTTATTCTTTGAGGACACTTGTGTGAAAGTGATCCAGTTCAGTATATGTTTGTCTGCTTTGCTTATGGATTCTGATGATGAGATTGTGGATGATGATGTTATGTTATGTTTTTTTATGTATAGGAAGGTGCTATTCACTGGTTTCTCCTGAGTGTTCAGCACTCTTGAAAGATTGAGGATGTCGATGGCATCGATGGACCTCCTTGGACTTTGGATCGAGTCAAGGAGTGGATTGTATATGGTTTGAGTATTTTTGTTTATGCATATGTGACATATGACTGGGTATATTATGATGTCGTTTATGGATCGTTGACATGTTTCGTTGATGTATGCAGTCTAACGATTGATTGCTAATTAGAATCACATTAGGAGTAAAGGGGCCATGCACAATAACTAGAGTTATTGAGGGAGAGGTGTGGAAGCATCCCTACCGCATCCTACTAGCACTCTCGTCGTGGCTCAAACTGTAGGTTAACGATTACCTACTTCGAGATATCCAAGATGTCGTGAGGGAAGACTGAGATAGTCGCTTACGAAGATTCTAAGGGGTGCGCAATAAGGCACGGTCCTTATTCCTTAGATGCCCTTAGTCTCCCACAAAGTCGCCTGATGGAGTATTGACTCTGAGGGTTGGACAACTACCAAGCGAGTACCTTGGAGCACGTAGTGCGTGTTGAAGGGAACGTTGCACAAATGAAACATGAATAAAGGCGAGTGGCACCCTTGGAGCACGTAGTGTGTCTTGAAGAGCACGTCGTGATTTTTTTAAACACGGGTGAGTCAATGAACCTAGGTGCCTAGAAAACAATATTTTATTTTGACGTGGTGAGCCTTAAAATAAATGTTGTATGAGTAATGTTTAATAATTATAAAATTTCCCTTAAAAAAAATGTTAAGCCTGGGTCTAAATAGGGTATGAGGACTAAAAAAATTAATTAGTCAATTAATGAAAGGGGGATGAAGAAAAAAAATCAAATTAAGAATTTAAAGGAGAATTAATTTATCTCAGAATTAATTGTTGTTTATGTGCAAGGACATGCTAATTTGGAATTTAGATAAAAAGGGAAATTAAATGCAAAAAGGAATGTGGAACATAGAATGGAATCTAGTCTAGAGAACTTTCCTAAATATAACTCAACTAAAATTTAAGAAAGGCGTCAGTCATTAAAGGAAATTGAGGGAATAAAGGGGCAGTGAGGAGCGTTTGTAGGAACACTTTTAGATGGGTGAGGGAAATTGGAAAATTAATTTAATTAATTAAATGAATTTTTGGTGCAACGAAGGGATCGGGTGACAAGTGATGGGGGAGAGTATTTCCTAATAATTTTTTAATAATAAGTATTTAACATGCATTCAACAAGTGTCACTAAGAAGAACTCTATAAAAGTAATGACAAAGAAGAGGAAGGGATCATGACTGGTATGCGTAAGGTTATGCTGTCGGATTTTTTCTTGTTTCTTGATTGGTTTTTCTTGTGGGAGTTGGGATAAGCTCGAATAGAGAGTGGTAGCTCGACCTTGCGAGGCGAGTTGGGAGCTATATTTTCTCTGGTTTGTGTGCATGGCCCCTTTGCAGCTCGGTGGGCTCAAGGGGAAGAAGAGTACCCCTAGCGTTGGTTGGGAGGCACCAGTGAGGTCTCAACGATTAGCAAGCAGGGAGTTGGATGGAGCGCAAGCGCAGGACAACAAATTTGGATTCTTCGTCTTCGGTTATGGTACACATGTGTAAAATTTGCATTGGTAAATTAGTTAAACATTGTGTTTATGGATTATATGTTGATGAATTTATAATGGATTTCTGGAAATGGATATGTGTGGATTTTACTTGATAGCGTTAATAGAGTAAAACTCGTACTACCTTACTTCTATACCCAAGTGTTATTCTTTTTGAGGTTGGGGTTATTGTTGCGTTGAATATTGTCCCACCTAAAATATGTATGATGAATGTATCCTCGTCCTCGGAATTGAAAATTGTCAAATCTGCTCCTTGAACCCACAGAAAACCCAAACTCAATTTCCCGCAACCCCTTTATTTTTCTTCGCTTTGGCTTGCCCCTTTTGGCGAATTTTTGAGTAATTTAACACATTCGTTTTTCCTTTCAAGGTCATTGCGCTCTTGTTTACTCTCAGTGATTCATATTGAGTCTACCCAACCAGTTAGAACATATTATATCTCTGAATCGGTGTGTCCCCGCGTTTTTCCTTGGCTAGAGCTTCCCTGCGCACTTGTTGTTGATCTTGGTGATGGAAGAGTCTCGATCTTGGAGCCCTCCCCTTTCTCTCTGCATTACCTCTCGAATGTTACCCCTAGGTTAGCACTCGAATCCCTTATGATTTTTTCCTTGATGATACATCTCAGCGTGGTTGTATTCGCTTTAATCTTCCCTTCATTCAATCGCCAATAACTCGGATCTACTCTTTCATTTTAAACCTATCACTCGCCATTTAGCACCGCTTTATACTTATGTTCATAGTTGTTGTTGTTAAATTGAATGGAAAACTAAAGCTATCTTTGCATGAAGCGTTTGGTTCCACCTCTACTCTATGTTTTGGTTGGACTCTGTATTTATTGCTCAGATTTTCACCCAGCATCCCTTCTTGTATCCCCGCGTTATTTTTAGACCCTCCCACCCTGAAATCGTGTCCTTCTTGGCATCTAATTGATGCATCATCTCTGTGATTGGCCTTGGTTTTTGAACCAGACTCAAGCTTCTTTTTGGCAGTATTTACCTCATGTGTCAGCTAACTCATCTCAACGTTAAATTTACTACTTGGTCTCTGCCCATATCCAAAAAGGACAGTGTTTCCTTGTCTCTAGTTGCGCCCTTCCCAAATCGTCTCTGCTTGTCGGGTCGGAATTTCTCAACTAGCTTGGGTAGGTAGTAATGGGTTTTCATTGTGTTCTTCACCATCCTTGAGTCTATTTGTTGAAAGAGATTGTATACCCCTCGTATGTGAATTGGAGCTACAGTAGTATGATAGCGTTTATATTTTATTGAGTTTAATTGATGACGAATATTCGCTTGTCACCCGCCTTTATGATACGAATGGGTGCAGGAATAGAATCCTTGTAAGGAAAACAAAACTCTTTTAAAAATATTAATGCCCTTTACATGATTAAAGATACACTATCTATAGACTTAACATAACACTAGATTTCTTAGAGTAACTTCCCATTGTTCAACATTGATAACAGTGTGCTTGGGCGCCAAATCCTAGCAACGGGCCTCTCCAAGAGAGGCTAGGGATCACTCTCATCTCTACCCCATATGGATGGTTTGGATGGAAGTTAATCTCATTAAATCCATATCTTTACTTGATTACTTCCTGCAAGTATGATTTACTTCACTTTGATTAGCATCTTAGGAAATTTATATTGTCCTTGAGTATTTATGGATATCTTAACAATATTTCATCATAAAGTGTATATTAATAACTCTTGACACCACACTAGACTACCTCATCGTCATGTTATACAAATACTATTAATACACAGATTTATGAGGTGAAGAATGTTTGGTTAGACACCAACATCTTGTGCAAACAAATACTACTCTAATTTATGTCGACTTAACGATTATTTTCTACGCCTTTAGTTATGTTAATTTTGGTTGACTTCTTCTTAAATACGATGAGCTTCCCACCATACAATTTTATTCGTATTTATTTAATTCTAAGACTATGGAAATCGGAAATTCGATTATACAATAGTGATCTTATTTGATTAAAAATTGTGCTTATAATTTATGGTCATACATTATTCAACCCTTGGGTTATTCTATTCTTCATTATTTTTAAATTTACTCTAATCCATGATTGATGTTCTTACAAGCGCAGTTAATTCATTTGATTACAGGTTGTGAAGCAATTAAAAATGTAAGGTTAATTCAAGTGATCATCTTACTCTCATGCTTTTAGAACATGAATGATATATGATTCTTGAGCCTTCTTAGCTCTTGCACAATGACCCCTTCGATGTCGATGAATGACTAGTTAAAATAACTAGATTTCCTAGCGCCCTTAGATATCAATGTTGTTGGATTGAAATAAAACTTGCTTTACTTGTGCCGCATAGTTAGAATTTGATGTTTACCTTGCTCCTTGCATTGAAGTAGATGTTGATCTTGCACCCCGACTTTAATATAAAGTTGATTAAATTATGCATGATTAATGTAATGTATGATGGTTTAGATTTTAGACTTCTTGCGTGTAAGGAAATTATGATAGTGAATGATTGTTATACCTTAGATATTTTGCGCAATGAATCAATTGATGATATTCCTACGCCTCAACTCAAGGCGATGTATGATTTTATGTATGTGATTAGAATCCCTTATGCAACAAATAAACACACTCGTTTACCTTGCACCTTCTCTTGTGTGGTCATATGATGGATTAACAACCTTTACTTGTGTCATTAAATGTATTAATGAATGATGGATTAACAACTTTTATTTGCGCCATTAAATTTTAATGATTGTGGTAGACATTAGACTTCTTGTGTGAATTGAAAATTGATATGATATATGATGAGTTATGCAAATGATTACTCATGCGTCATGTTTAATTAATGTTTAGGATTGATGGATTGATGTGATCAATGATCGTAGACTCTGTTGATTTAGCTAGTTGCTTGGATTGATTGTGTTAGTGGGATGTAGACACCTCCATGTTCTTCAAAACAGTCGTCATCCTTGAGACCTTAAATGGTTTAAATCAATTGGAGCATGAGCTTGAGTGTTGCTTATGTGTCCTAGAGGTCCTAACCTTGCAGGGTAGGTTGGGCGGGTAGTGTATTATGTGATTCTTGTGATTATCCTTATGATCCTTATGATTCGTTATGTTATCTTATGTTTTCTTGGTGTTATCTGGTGATGGTCCTTATGAGATGTGTTGCACATTTAAGATTGTATTGTTATGCGTCGTTATTAAATGTAGAATGCAATGATGTTGGGTTGTTGATAATTAATGTGCTAATACATCGATATGTGGGTTAGGGTTCATGATTATGATGTGTCGGCATTGTGTCGTAAATGTTTATCAATGCATTATTTTGTTTTGTTAATATATGTGAACGATGTGTTGATATGTTTCCATTAAGTGTGATGTGTATTTTCTAACACAAAAGAAAAAACATTGTTTGTTATATGAGGCTTGTTGTTGTAATGGTAGGGTCGTTACATATGGTATCAGAGTGGGTTCAACCCCATGACTTGGAATCATTACACCTTCCATTGTGCAAACACTTAATTATAATTTATCATTAATTAATTTGAATTGTATTCATGCAGGTAATCATGGTCAGAGGACGTCACAGAGGCACACGACGTGGTGCTAGAGGAGGAGGCATGACGCCTCCAGTAGCATCCATGCCAGAGGGGTCTAACCCCCAAGTAGAAGAACAAGTCATCGGACGGGAACAGATAGTTGTGGGGTATGTGATTGGGTTGATGAGGCCCTTTCAGAGGATGTCAGATGACCTGATTATCCACTTGTATATAGATGAGGCCAGGATGTTGGTACCCCCTGAGGGTCCACCACATGCCCCAGCCAGTACTGGTAACATGCACCGAGAACTCGAGAAGGTCAAGTTTCCCGAGTTATTTAGAACCATGAACGACGCAAGCATTGAGGCATGGATGGATAATATGGCGAAGTGCTTTTCACTTCGCGACTATACCTCCAACATGAAGGTCTGCATGGTGGTCTTTCAACTGAAGGGGATCATTCTTCTATGGTGGAAGACGCTCCTACCACAACTGAACATGGTCGTCGAAGACGTGTCATGGGAAATGTTCGAGGAGCGGTTTTGGGAGAGGTATATGTCTGAGGAATTCATTGAGTGTCGGCTCAATAAGTTCAATGCCTTACGACAGGGCAATCGTATGGTGTCTGAGTATAAGGCTTGTTTCATGGAGCTACTTCAGCATGCTTCGCATATGAACACCAAGAATCTTAAGGTCATCAAGTTCATGTTCGGCCTTAATGTCAACATTCATGTGAAAGTGAGAATTTTAATTCCTCAAACGTTGAACGATGTTGTCCAGAAGGCCCTCATAGTTGAGGAAGAGTTTATCAGTGGGGGTCATAGCAGGTCTCTTGTGAGACTGACAGGACATGCGACATCTGGTGTGCAACATCATCAAACACATTCTAGACATCCATCAGGGTATCGAGGCACTCTGAGAGATTCCACATTCTCAGAACCACGGTGATCGGTGCCTCAATAGTAGACTCCCTAAAGAGAACCACAACACCAGCACCAGCGTTGACCGCAGCATCAACAGTTCAGGCCTGTTCAGCAAAACAAACCAGGGTTCGAGGTTGGTGGGCCATAAGATTCTACTTCAGGGACTAGGAGTATTGGACCGAATACCGGGTGTTGGACATGTGGAGAGCCACATTACCAGCATGACTGCCCAGTTAAAAGGGCCAGAGCAGTCGAACACACTATAGTAGGAGAGTTTGGCAAGGCCCATCAGATTCATGCAGTGTTGAATAACCGCCAGGCCAAGCACCATTCTACTGTGCTCAAGACGTCAGGTACCATCGCTAACCAGACCCTTAGTATTTTGATAGATCCAGGTGCTACAAAGAGTTTTATTTCTAGTGCAGCGCTAAAAATAATTAAGGTGAAGGCAGTCGAACAAGATGAGTTTAGCTACGTGGAAATGGCTTCGGGATCCAAGCAAAAGGTTGGAGGAAATATTACGAACTGTAACCTTAACTTTGGATAATTCATCACGAAGACCGACCTATACGTCATGATATTAGGATCTTATGACGTTGTGATCGGTATGGACTGGATGGAATCGCATGATGCAATACTCAATTGCAAGATGAAATGGTTGATTTTGATCTATGACAAGGGATAGAGACGAGTGATTGTAGGAAGAAACCAAGGAGTTTTCCTAAGGTTCATCTCATCCCTACAGCGACAGAAGATTATGTGCAAGGGATGCAAGCTATATGCAATCCTTGCGTTGAATGAAAAGGGCATGGTGGAAGGACTAGAAAACCTTTCGGTAGTACGCAAATTTGCGTACATTTTCCCAGCGGAGTTACCAAGTTTGTCTCCTAAGAGGGAATTGGAATTTACCATCAACTTAAAACCTGGAAATGAACCGATTGCAAGAATGCCTTATCGGTTGTCGACCCCTGAGTTACAGGAGTTGAAAATGCAACTGAAGGAGTTGATGGACCTAGGACTTTTACGTCCAATTATGTCACCTTGGGGTGCGCCTGTTATTTTCATACAGAAGAAGGATTGGTCGTGGAGACTCTGCATTGACTACAGGAAATTGAACAAGGCAACGATCAAGAACCAGTATCCATTTCCAACAATAGATGATTTGTTTGATCAAATAAAGGGCGACGGTGTCTTCGAATATCGACTTGATATCGGGATATCACCAGTTACGGATCAAGGAGAAATACATTCCTAAGACCGCCTTCAAGACAAGGTTTGGACATTACGAGTTTACCGTTTTACCATTTGGACTGGCAAACATCCCAGGGGTATTCATGAGCTTGATGAATGGGTTGTTTCGTGAATACTTGGGAAAAGTTTGTTCAAATATTCATTGACGATATTTTTATATATTCTCATACATTGGAATAACATAACGAACATTTGTGCTTGGTACTACAGTTCTTACGAGAGAACAAATTATATGGGAAACTATTGAAATGCTCTTTTTACCAATCGAAGATTCATTATTTAAGGCATGTTATCTCCAGCGAAGGTATCGTTTTGGATCCAGCAAAGCTAGAGGCTATTATGGAATGGCTTGTGTCGATGAACGTGCCCGAAGTACGCAACTTCATGGGTTTAGCAGGATATTATCAACAGTTCGTCGAAAATTTTTCGAAGATAGCAAATCTGATTACGAAATTGTAGAAGAAGAATAAGAAGTTTGTATGGACCGAGAAATGTGCGGAAGAATTTTGAAGGCTCAAGGAGTTGTTGACAAAAGCACCGATACTAAAATTCCATGACATGGACGAGCACTTCTTGGTGTGCATAGACGCATCCAAGGAAGGCTTAGGCGGAGTCTTGATGCAAGACGGTTGAGTGATCGCTTACATCTCAAGAAAGTTAAGAAAGCATGAGGAGAACTACACGATGCATGATTTGGAGTTGTTAGCCATTGTGTATAACTTGAGAGTTTGGAGACACTACCTGATTGAATGGAAATTCGAACTAAAAATGGACCACTTTGGTTTGCAACACATTTTTACGCATAATGACTTGAACGCGCGACAAAGGTGTTGGTCAGAACTGCTTAGCGAGTATGATTTCAAGATTACCTACATAAAAGGAACAATGAACAGAGTGGTTGATGCGTTGAGTTGAAGAACATGCATATTTTCGGTGATACCTCTTCAGACAAATCTACGTGAAAAGACTCTAACTATACAACGCGGCGATGACTAGTATAAACGGGTTAAGGAATTTATCGAAAAAAACAACATGTTGGTACTAAAATTTGAGGGATTTACTGTGGACAATGACGGATTAATGAGATACAGTAATCGGATGTACATATCGCCCAATGACAAATTGAGGAGTTTGATCTTAAATGAAGCTCATAGAGTTGTGTACATGGATCATCTAGGAGTCACGAAGATGAGGGCAGACCCTAAACCCTTAATCTTCTGGAAAGGAATGAAGGCGGACATAGTCAACTACATGGCGATATGTCTAGAATGTTAGCAAGTGAAGGCTGAACATACACATCCGGCAGTATTACTACAACCCCACGTTATTCCGAAATCGAAATGGGAAGTCATTTCAATGGACTTCATTGTTGGATTTTCGCTAACGGCAAAGAGGCATGACTCGATTTTTGTGGTAGTTGAAACTCTGATGAAGAGTGAACATGTTATCCCTATGAGTACAACATATCAGGCTCCATACATAGCTAGAATTTGTATTAGCGAGATAGTGAGACTGCATGGAGTTCCTAAGAGGATCATATCCGATCAAGGATCGGTGTTTACAGGGTGATTTTGGACTATTTTCCAAGAGGCCTTGGGAACCCAACGTAACTTTAGTACCGCATATCACCCGGAGACAGATGGACAGACAGAAAGAATGAACCAAATCTTGGAAGATATGTTGCGTGTGTATGTGATGGACCAACAAAAGCGTTGGGAAAAGTTCTTTCCATTGGTAGAGTTTGCATACAACAACAACTACCAAAGCACCATTAAGATGGCATCGTTGAGTTTATTTACGGGAGACCTTGTCGGACACCTTTGAGTTGGGATCGGCTTGAGCATAGAGTCCTGGTAGGAACAGAAGTGATCCAAGAATTGGAAGAGAAAATGCAAACGATAATACAAAGGGTCAAGGAAGCACAGGATAGGCAGAAGAGTTATGTCGATGTGCATTGCACTGACCGTAGTTATGAAGTTGGTGATCGAGTCTTCTTGCAGGTGAAACCGCACAAGAGTTCAATCAAGTTTGGAAAGGGTTATAAACTCTCTCCTAGGTTCATGGGACCTTTCTAGATTGTGGAAAGGAAGGGGCACGTGGCCTATCGACTAGCCTTGCATTATTCTTTGAGGCATATGCACGATGTTTTTCATGTATTTTTCTTGAGACATTATGTTAGTGATCCTACACATGTGATTGGCATGAGTTCTTTGCAGATACCAGACGAGGGTGCGCTAACGGTGGAGCCAAACCGCATTTTGGACCATCACATTCAATATCTATGGCGTCGAACAGTCGATCAGGTCAAGGTCTAGTGGGACAATTATAGTCCACACTCGGCTACCTGGGAGGATGCATATGATATGTGTTAGCAGTTTCCATTTTTATAGCTAGACATTTAGATATTGTCAGATACTTTATTTCTACACTTTTCTATTGTGAAACTTCAGGACGAAGTTTAAAACAAGAGGGGATGTATGCAACATCCCACTCTTGTGTGCACACGAAGTGGATTATTCTTTGAGGACACTTGCATGCAAGTGATCCGGTTCATTATATGTGTGTGTGCTTCACTTATGGATTCTGATGATGAGATTGTGGATTATGATGTTATGTTATGTTTTTCTATGTATAGAAATGTGTTATTGATTGGTTTCTCCTAAGTGTGCAGGACTCTTGACAGATTGAGGATGTCGATGGCATCGATGGACCTCCTTGGACTCTGGATCGAGTTAGGGAGTGGAATGTATATGGTTTGAGTATTTTTGTTTATCCATATGTGAAATATGACTAGGTATATTATGATGTCGTTTATGGATCGTTGACATGTTTCGTTGATGGATGCAGGCTGAGGATTGCTTTCTAATCAGACTCACATTAGGAGTAAAGGGGCCATGCACATCAACCAGAGTTATTGAGGGATAGGTGTGGCAGCAGCCCTGCCACAGCCTACTAGCACTCCTGCCATGGCTTGAACTGTAGGTTAACAATTACCTAGTTCGAGATATCCACGATGTCGTGAGGGAAGACTGAGACAGTCGCTCATGAATATTCTAAGGGGTGAGAAATAACATAGGGTCATTATTCCTTAGAGGCTCTTAGTCTCTCACAAGGTCGCTTGATGGATTATTGACTCTTAGGGTTAGCCAACTACCAAAATCAGTCAAAGGCGAGTGGCACCCTTGGAGCACGTAATGTGTCTTGAAAGGCATTGATACAGGTGGATCATCTCAAAATTCAATAGATTTAAAGTATTCAAATGGAAAAGTAAATCTTACAAAGTGGAAGGGCTCGTCAGCAGCTTTCCGGTGACGTTCGTTTCAGGAAAAACGGCCTCCAGGTGACAAAGATATCAGTAGTTGAAGTTTCGTCGAAGATTGGTAGAAAATAGTTAGAAATGGTGTAATTTGGGGCTATGGGAATTGAACCCAAGACCTTGTGAAAAGGCCACCATGACCCCATGGTTTTTTTTTTTGTTAAAAAAAAAAAAAAATGGGTGGTCAAGGGCCTAGCCCTTGACCTTGCCAACACCGAGGCATCCCCTTGGTAGTTAAATGTTATATCATTCAAAAACCAACCATATAGTATTAAAAACGTTGCCAACCA
>ML810211.1:63648-79495 GCA_009831015.1 Picea engelmannii
AAAAATCGTTGGGTGATTTTCTCAAAAATCGTTGGGTGATTTGCTCATAATTCGTTGGGTGTTTTACTCAAAAATCGTTGGGTGATTTTGCTAAAAAACGCTTAGGTCAATGGTGAGAAATCGTTGGGTGATATCTTGCAAAATGCATAGGTTAAAGCAAAGAAATTGTTGGGTGATTTTCTCAAATGGCAGAGGTATTAGGAGCAATCCCCAAACTCTGGCAAGTTACAAATCAACAAAAACGCAAAGATATCTTGATAAAAGAAAAACACAGAGGATTTTTTAGGACAATCACTTAGCATGAAGAAATTTAACTCCACAATTTCGATACATAATGCAAAGCTATACAATTTGTTATTTAAGGCAATGTTACCAATTTATGAAGGCAATTATTTAGATCATGCAATCGGCGCACATGGCGGCGTCCCACAGTCGGAGAAAAATCATCCAAATTAATATCACATAATGTTTTTTCCAGAATTTTAGAGTTCTAAAGAAAATTACTGAAATCCAATTTATAACTTAACTATTACAATCACAAGCTAAAAAATATTGTAACCGGCAGCAAAAAGTTCTGAAAACTGAAGACGCCCTTCTGCAATGGCACTCCTTCCTGTCTCTCGTTTGCTAACTATTGAGACTGCACTAGTACCTCCCAGCCAACGCTAAGGGTACTCTTCGTCCCCCTTATCCCCTCGATCTACAAAGGGGCCATGCACACACACAACTGGAAATCATCTAGCTCCCAACTCACCTCGCAAGGTAGCGCCACCACTCTCTCTCTCAAGCCGGGTATCCCAACTCTCACAAGTAAAACCAGTCCAAATTTCTGCAACATAAAATTACTCATAACCAGTATGATCCTTCTCTCAACTTAGACATTTGTTTTATAGAATTTTCCCACACTTTCACAATTAATTCGCTTTTCAAATAAAATAATTTAGAATTATCTCCCCCAACATTTGTCACCCTTTCCCCAATTTGCACAATTAAATCCACATTTCAATTTAATAAAATTCAATTTCCCTCAACCCTCCTAAAAGAGCTCCTAAAATAACTCCTAGTTTTTCCATTATTCCCTTTATTTCCAATTAATGACTGACACCTTTCTAATTCTAAGTTGAGTTAAAATATGAATCCTCTCCTAGTTAAACTAGCGTTAACTAGACTCTAGATTCCTTTCTATGTTTGCACAATTCTTTCATGCTTTATTCATTTCTTATATTAAATTTCATTTTGGCATTTTCTCGCACATATGAGTATAATCTTAATTCTTTAGACTTATTTCCTTTTTCTTAATTTCTCAATTGGATTTACCTCCTTTCTAAATTAATTGAGTTAATAATTATAGTTTAGCATCTTTACAAGAACTTAGACTTAGGCTTAAAATCTAGAATAGGCTTAGATTTTGATTAGGGCTAGAATTAATAAATTCATTCTTTAATTAATTAATTAATTAATTAATTCGACAGTGCTCAAGTTTTTACAAGGTTTAATATTCGCTCAATGTTTTCTAGGCCACCTAGATTCGTTGACTCAAGTTAAATTCCGCAATGTGCCCGTTAAGACGTACTTCGTGCTCCAAGGTTGCCACTCGCCTTTGATTCAATTTTTTAATCACGTGATGTTCCTTTCAAGATGCACTCTTTGCTCCAAGGGTGTCACTCGCCTTTGAATGGTTTTGGTAGTTTTCCAACCCTTGGAGTCAACACTCCATTCAAGTGACCTTGTGAGAGACTCAGGTTTTCTAAGGAATAAGGACCCTGCCTTATTGTGCGCTCCTTAGAAATCTTCGTGAGCAACTGTCTTAGTCTGCCCTCATGGCATCGTGGATCCCTCGAACTATGTTATTGTTAACCTACAATTCGAGGCATGACGAGAGTGCTAGTATGTTGTGTCAGGGATGTTGCCACATCTCTCCCTCAATATTTGGTTTATGTGCATGGCCCCTTTACTCCTTATTTGAGTCAGATTAGCAAGCAATCGTTAGCCTATATCCATCAACAAAACACTGTCAATGATCCATAAACAACATCATAATATAATTGATCATATGTCACATATGCATAAATGAAATACTCAAACCAATAAAATCCACTCCCTGACTCAATCTGGAGTCCAAGGAGGTACATTGATGCCATCGACATCCTCAATTGGTCAAGTGTCCTGCATACTCAGGGGAAACTCCTCAATAACATTTGTCAATACATAGATATCAAACAACATAATCATAATCCATCAACATCATCATAAGAATCCATAAGAGAAATAGATAACCACATACTATAACCAAATCACTTGCACACAAGTGTCCTCAAAGAATAAGTCAATAATATGTGCTTGCAAGAGAGGGATGTTACATACACCCCCTCTTGTTTTAAACTTCGTCTCGAAGTTGTACAGTATATAAAGCATCTAATAAGATCCATATGTCTAAACTATCAAAAAAAAGGAATTGTTGATGCATATCATTTGCGTCCTCCCAAGTAGTCGAGTGTGGACTATAATTGTCCTATTGGACATTGACTTGATCAAATGTTTGACGTCATAGTTGTTGAATGCGATGGTCCAAAATGCAGATTGGATCCTTCATGCGTGCACCCTTGTCTGGCACCGCAAGGAACTCATGTCAATATTATGTGTAGGATCACTAACATAATGTGGCGAAACAAATACAAGATAAACATCGTGCATACACCTCCAAGAACGAGGCAAGGCCAGTCGATAGGCCACGGGTCCCTTCATTTCCACAACTTCAAAAGGCCCCACAACCTAGGAGATATTTTAGCACCATTTCTGAACTTAATCGAACACTAGTGCGGTTTCACCCGCAATAAAACTCGGTCACCAACTTCATAGTTGTGGTCAACGCGATGAGCATCAGCATAACTATTATGTCGATCTTGCGCGTATTAATCCTTTGTCTTATAGTTTGCAATTGTTCTTCCATTTATTGGATCATTTCTAGTCCCACTAGGACCTATCCTCAAGTCAAACCCAACTTAATGGCGTTTGACATGGTCGCCTGTAGAGAAACTCAATGGTGTCATGTTAACGGTACCTTGATAGTTTTTGTTGTATTCCAACTCTACCCGTGGCAACAAATCTCCCCAATGTTTTCGTTGTTCCTTTACATACATACACAACATATCTTCCCAAATTTTTGTTCATTCTTTCTGTCTTCATGTGGTTCTTGGGGTGATACGATGTACTAGAGTTAAGTTGGATTCCCAAGGCCTCTTGGAAACTAATCCAAAATCGTCATGTAAACATCAATCCTCAATCGGATATGATTCTTTTTGGCACGCCATGCAGTCTCACAATATCGAGGACAAAAATGTCAGCTATGTCTGGTGCCTGATATGATGTACGCGCAGAAATAGAATGTGCAATCTTCATCAAAGGATCAACTACCACGAAAATCGAGTCATGCCTCCTTGCCTTCAGCGAAAATCCAACAATGAAGTGCATCAAAATGACTTCCAATTTCGATTCTGGAATAACAGGTGGTTGTAGTAATCCTGTCGGATGTCTATGTTCAGTCTTCACTTGCTGACATTCCAAAAACCTTGCCACGTAGCTAAATAAGTCTACCTTCATCCCTTCCAAAAGAATAAGGGCTTAAGGTATGCCCTCATCTTTGTGACTCCTGGATGAGCCATGTATACTGCTTTATGAGCTTCACTTAAGATCAAATTTCTCAATTTTTCATTAGGCAGTATGTAAATCTGGTTATTATACCTCATCAACCCATCAGTGTCTGATGTATATCCTTTAAACCTTTGTACCGTCATGGTGTCTTGTCTGATAATTTCCTTAACCTCATTATACCAGTCCTCGTTGAACTGTATAGTTAGAATATTTTCTCAAAGATTCATCTGAAGAGGTATCATCGAGAATATGTGTAGTCACCGACAAAATGCATATGCCACTATGTTCACCATTCAATTAATGTACTTAATCTCAAATCGTATTTTCTAAGTAATTCTGACCAACGCTTTTGCCGCGCGTTCAAGTCATTTTGCGTAAAAAGTGTTGCATTCCTCAATGATCTATTTTTTTTTGTTCAAAATTTTGTCCAATCAAATAGTGTCTCCACATTCTCCAGGCATACAAAATGGTCAATAACTCCCAATCATTCATTATGTAGTTCTCCTCATGCCTTCTTAATCTACTTGATATGTAGGCGATCACTTGACCCTCTTGCATCAATACTCCACCTAAACCTTCCTTAGACGTGTCTGTGTGTACCAATAAATCCTTTTCCAAGTCAGGGACCTTCAGTATCGGCGTTGTCGTCAACATCCCAATGAGCCTTCAAAATGATTCTGCAAACCTCTTAGTCCATACAACTTCTTGTTAACCTTCGATGAACCGTCGGTAATATCCTGCTAAACCCAAAAATTTGCATACTCCTGGTACATTTGTTGGTGTGGGCCATTCCGTAATATCATCTATCTTCATTGGATCCACCGTGATTTCTTCATCGGATATAACATGCCCTAAGCAATGAATCCTCGAGAGCATTTTGACAGTTTCCCACAATTTGTGTTCCCGTAAGCATTGTAATACTAAGCACAAAAGTTCGTCATGTTCCTCCTTCATCTCAGGATATATCACTGTTTCGTCAATGAATACTTTAACAACTTGTCCAAGTATTCATAGAACACCCCATTCATCAAACTTCGGAATACCCCCGGGGCGTTTGTCCATCCCAACGACAAAACGATAAAATCATAGTATATGAACCTCGTCTTGAATGCGATCTTAGGAATGTCTTCCTCTTTAATTCGTAACTGGTGATAACCTGATCTCCAGTAGATATTTGAAAACACCTTCGCGCCCTTCATTTGATCAACAAATATTCTATTCTTGGCAACAGATATTGGTTCTTGATCGTTGCCTTATTCAATTGACGGTAGTCAATACAGAGTCTCCACGGCCCATCCTTCTTTCTTATGAAAATAACAGGCACCCCCCAAGGTGACACACTTGGACGTATAAGACCCAAGTCCAGTAACTCCTTTAATTTAATTTCAACTCATGTAACTCAGACGTCGACATCTGATAAGGCATTTTTGCTATCGATTCATTTCCAAGTTTCAAGTCGATGGTAAATTTGAACTTTCTTTCAAGCGGCAATAGGGTAACTCTTCCGGAAACACGTCAACACACTCTCGCACAATCGGAAGGTTTTCTAATCCTTCCACCTTGCCCCTTTCATTTATCACTAAGATTGCATATAACTTACATCCTTTGTGTATGCTCTTCTATCATCGTAGGGAAGAGTGAACCTCAAGGACACTCCCTGGTTTCTTCCTAAGATCACCCTTCTTTGTCTCTCATCATTGCTCAACTCAATCATTTCATCTTACGATTGAGGATCAGATCATGTGATTCCAACCAATCCATATTGATCACGATGTCATACGATCCTAATATCGTGACATCTAGGTCAGACTTTGTTACAAATCTCCCAAGTAAATGCGATAGTCTGTAACCCTTCCTCCAACCTTCTATTTGGAACCTGAAGTTGTTCTACGTATCTAAACTTGTCATGTTTGAATGCCTTTACCTTAAATCCTTTCAATGTTGCACTGAAATTAAAGCTCTTTGTAGCACTGGGATCTATCAAAATACTAAAATTTTGGTTGGTGACGATACCTGACGTCTCGAGCACAGTAGATTGGTGATCAACCTGACGGTTATTCACCACTGCATGAATCATGTGGGATTTTCCCATGTCTCCAACTGTAGTGTGTCATGTTGATCTGGTCTCTCTGGCCTTCTCAATAGGATAGTCTCGCTGGTAATGTGGCTCTCCACATGTCCAACACTCGGTCTCCGGTCCAACACTTCTAGTCCCCGAAGTAGAAGTTGTTGGCCTTCCATCCTAAGATCTTGGTATACTCTATTGAACAGGCCTAAACTGTGGCTGTTGGGAGTGTTGTCATTGATGCTATGGTCCCCTGTAGGGAGTCCTCTGTTGAGGAAATTTTCATCGTGGTGTCGTGAACATGGGTCCTCTAGACGTATCTTGACACCCTGATGTCTATCTAGCTATCTTCTAATGTTGTTGAGCACATGATGTTGTTTGTCCAGACGTTCTTTTAGGAGTCCTGCCTTGACTGTTGAGGTCAATTCTTCATCAGCTATGAGGGCCTTCTGAACTGTATCGTGTAATGCCTGAGGCATTAGGATCCTCACCTTCGCACGAATGTTGCAGTTGAGGGCGAACACGAACTTGTTGACCTCCAACTTCTTCGTGCTTAGATGTGGGGCATACCAAAGTAGCTCCATAAATCTGGCCTCATACTCTAGCACCATATTACCACCCTGTCGTAAGGCGTTGAACTCATTGAGCTGGCGCTCAATGAATTCCTTCGATAAAATACCTCTCCCGGAACCACTCCTCAAAAATTTCCCATGACATGTCTTCGACGGCCATGTTTAGTTGGGGTAGGAGCGTCTTCCACCATATAAGAGTGCTCTCCTTCAATGGAAAGACCACCATGCAGACTTTCATGTTGGAGGTGTAGTCGTGAAGTGTGAAGCACATCACCATATTCCCCAACCATGTCTCGGAGGTTGCGTCGTTCATGGCACCCATGAACTCGAGATACTTGACCTTCTCGAGTTCTTTGTGAATAATACCACTGCCAGCTGGGGTGCACTATGAACCCTCATTGGGTACAAGCCCCCTGGCCTCATCTCTATTGATTCGGTTAAACAAGGATTATGACCACCTCTGAAAGGACATTCTTCAATCAAACACATCCCCCATGACAATCTACTCCTGTCCAATGACTGGTTCTTCTCCTTGGGGGTTAGACCCCTCAAGCATGGATGCTACTAGAGGCATCGCACCTCCTCCCCTAGCACCACGTCATCTACCTCCATGACATCCTCTATCCAAGATCACCATAGGGACAATTTCAATTTTAAATTATCAAAAAATTATTAATCAAAGTATAATACAAAGGAAGGCGTGACGATCCACAATCCCAGGGTTGAACCCGCTCTGATACCATATGTAACAACCCCTCCATTACGATAGGAAAAGCGGAGCACAATAGGTAAAAAAAAATGATTTATTTTTATTAGTAAGTTAACGTCCACACATAATTCATAGTAGCCCATAATCAATGACATCATAATTAAAATCATTTCAATCTATTCATCATTAAAATCAATAACGATGCAACGAACGCATCAACATAAAGGATAGTGACACATAAACGTAAACAACAACGCCATTCAACACATCACAATCAACTGAAGCAAATTATAAACAAAGATCAACTAGATACTGAAATTAAAATGACTACACGCCCAACCTACCCTGCAAGGTTAGGACCTCCAGGACACATAAGCAACGCTCAAGCCCAGGAGAAAATCCGATTGATTGTGACCATTTAAGGTCTCGGGGCTGGCGACTGTTCTGAGGAACAAGGATGTTTCTACATCCCACTAACACAATCAAGTCAAAAACCAACTATCTCAATCAATCAACATCATTATTGTTCATGGCGCCAGAGAATTTTATTACTAAATCAATCATATCACAACATAAGTTAAGGTGCGAGTGTAATCAACCTTATTTTATTTTCATGGCACAAAGAAAACATCTATTTTATTTCAAGGTGCGCGATTAATCAATTATTGAATTCAACCATCAATCAACATTCTTTTTAAGGTGCGCGCGTGATCTAAATACTGAATTGAACATAAATCAACATCATTCAATGCACATAATTAATCTAATCACGTAGGAAATCATACATTAACATTATTACAATTCACATGAGTAATATAAAAGTGTGATCATTTATGCATCGTCATTAATCCATAGCACATATAAATCTAATTACTTAATCATCAGCCTAATCCATGGTGCAAGGGAAATCAATCACTCAATCATTTATTCGTTAACATTTTTAGCGGCGCAAGAGTAGATTGATTACTAAAACAATCCTAAATCAACCTTATATAGATGCGCAAGAGTAAATTAATTTCTAGACAATCATAGGTCAACATAATTAAAGGTGTAAGCGTAATCATTACTTGTATTCATTGCGCAAGTAATCCAATCACATTAAGTTCAAGGCGCAGGAGAAAACATTAACTTTATTTCAAGGCACAAGGTAAACAAAGTCATAACTGATCAGATATCAATATTTAAATCATGACGCAAGATAACTATCAAATTAATTCAAGGCGCAAACGAAATTAAGAGGATGTCCCAGCAATAAATTATGGGGATGACACATTACAATAAAGAGGAAGGTCTGTTAAGGTCATAAAATACAAGCACTTGGTCCTAACTAAATTTTCAAGGAGTTTATTTTTATAAGGACCTAATCTTCTTTTAACAACAGGTGAGACCTCACACACCTTACCGACATATCTAATTATACAACTTATATTACCTTGCCGGTTTAGATTATAATACCTTGTTTCTGCCTAACTTGGTATGACTTATATAGTTAATATATCTCAAAATTATATGTTGTTATTTCACTTAATTTATCATTCTTATATATATGTGTGTATGTGTGTGTGTGTGTGTGTGTGTGTGTGTGTGTGTGTGTGTGTGTGTGAGAGAGAGAGAGAGAGAGAATAAAAATAATACATTGATAAAAACTATGTATATTAAAATATCAACACACCAAATAATAAAAGCTATTTATCTGGCATATAAAATGAAAGGTTTGAAAACTTATCGTATTATAAACACTCCATTTCAAATGATAAAGTTCAATGCATCACAACTTATTGGTAGACTTAAAACACTTGGTAAATTTAAGGGCGTCTTAGCTTGAAGGTGTGGTGTAAGTAAACACACTGTCGATCTGGAAAGTGAGGCATACCTGCCTTAGCATAAAAGAATACCATTGTTAGTTTTCAGAATCTCCAGAGGAAGTCTGGAGACGGGTTCTAAGATAACATTGTTTTCCCACCTTATTGGTTATGTTTTAATATTGTTGTAACCACTCGTCTACACAGTTTATGTCCGAAATTGCAAGGTAAGGCAAGTGTTTTAGGAACGGAATCGTGATTGTAGCAACACATTTATCTCATCAAAACATAGAGGTATTCCTACAAGAAAATTGCAATCCTCATTCAAGTAAAGTAGAGGCAACTCTAAGGTAGCGTGAAGATAGTTTATCAAAGGGAAAGATGCCAGGGAATAATACATTTGTTGGGTGAATGTTCTTTGCAATATGCAGAGATGAAACAAGGGAAAATGTCGGGGGAGAACACCTTTGTTGGGCAAAAATTGTAAGCCAAAAACACAGAGATAAAAATTGCAAAACGCAAAGGCTCAATGGTGAGAGATCACTGGGTGATTTTCTCAAAAACGCAAAGGTATTAGGAGCAAATCGTTGGGTGATTTTCTCAAAAATCGTTGGGTGATTTGCTCAAAAATCATTGGGTGATATTGTTGAAAAACACAAAGTTATTAAGAGCAAAATCGTTGGGTGATTTGCTCAAAAATCATTGGGTGATATTGATCAAAAATCATTGGGTGGTATTGCTAAAAAACGTAGAGGTATTAAGAGAAAAATCGTTGGGTGATTTTCTCAGAATTCTTTGGGTGTTTTGCTCAAAAATTGTTGGGTGTTTTTCTCAAAAACACTTAGGTCAATGGTGAGAAATCATTGGGTGATATCTTGCAAAACACATAGGTTAAAGGAGAGAAATCGTTGGGTGATTTTCTAAAAAACTCTGAGATATTAGGAGCAATCCCCAAACTCTGGCAAGTTACACATCAACAAAAACACAAAGATATCTTGATAAAAGAAAAATGCAGAGGAGTTTTGAGGATAATCACTTAGCATGAAGAAATTTAACTCAACAATTTCGATACATAATGCAAAGCTATACAATTTGTTATTTAATGCAATGTTACCAATTTCTGAAGGAAATTATTTAGATGATGCAATCGACGCACATGGTGGCATCCCACAGTTGGAGAACAATCTTCCAAATTCATATCACATAATGTTTTTCCATAATTCTAGAGTTCTAAAGCAAATTACTGAAATCCAATTTATAACTTAACTATTACAATTACAAGCTCAAAAATATTGTAATCAGCAATGAAAATTTCTGAAAATCGAAGACGTCCTTCTACAGCGGCTCTCCTTCCAATCTCCTGATTGCTAATCGTTGAAACTACACCAGTACCTCCCAGGAAACACTAGGGGTACTCTTCTTCCCCCTTATCCCCCGAGATGTAAAGGGGCCACGCACACATGCAACCAGAAATCCTCTAGCTACCAGCTCGCCTTGCAAGGTAGAGCCACAACTCTCTCTCTCTCTCAAGTTGGGTATCCCAACTCTCACAAGTAAAACCAGTCCAAATTTATGCAGCATAACATTACTCATAACCAGTCTGATCCTTCTCTCAACTCAACCATTTGTTTTATAGAATTTTCCTGCACTTGCACAATTAATTCTCTTTTCAATTAAAATAATTTAGAATTATCTACCCCAACACTTGTCACCCTTTCCCCAATTTACACAATTAAATCCACATTTTAATTTAATAAAATTCAGTTTCCCTCACCCCTCCTAAAAGCGCTCCTAAAATCACTCCCAGTTGTCCCTTTATTCCCTTTAATTCCAATTAATCACTGGCGTCTTTCTAATTCTGAGTTGAGTTAAAATATGAATCCTCTCCTAGTTAAACTAGTGTTAACTAGACTCTAGATCCCTTTCTATGTTTGCACAATTATCTCATGCTTTATTCCTTTCTTATATTAAATTTCATTTTGGCATTTTCTCACACATATGAGTATAATCTTAATTCTTTTGACTTATTTCCTTTTTCTTAATTTCTCAATTGGATTTACCTCCTTCCTAAATTAATTGAGTTAATATTTATAGTATAGCCTCTTTACAAGAACTTCGACTTAGGCTTAAAATCTAGATTAGGCTTAGATTTTGATTAGGGTTACAATTAATAAATTCATTCTTTAATTAATTAATTAATTAATTCGGTAGTGCTCAAGTTTTTACAAGGTTTAATATTCGCTCAAAGTTTCATAGGCCACTTAGATTCATTGACTCAAGTTAAATTTCGTGATGTGCCCTTTAAGACGCACTCTGTGCTCCAAGGGTGCCACTCATCTTTGATTCAAATTTTTAATAACGCGATGTGCCCTTCAAGATGCACTTTGTGCTCCAAGGGTGCCACTCGCCTTTGACTGGTTTTGGTAGTTGTCCAACCCTTGGAGTCAACACTCCATTCAGGTGACCTTGTGAGAGATTAAGGGCTTCTAAGGAATAAGGACCCTACCTTATTGTGTGTCCCTTAGAAATCTTCATGAGAGACTATCTTAGTCTGCCCTCACGACATTTTGGATCTCTTGAACTAGGTAATTGTTAACCTACAATTTGAGGCACAATGAGAGTGCTAGTAGGTTGTGTCAAGGATGTTGCCACACCTCTCCCTCAATATATGATTTTTGTGCATGGCCCCTTTACTCCTTATGTGAGTCATATTAGCAAGCAATCGTTAGCATGCATCCATCAACAAAACATTGTCAATTATCCATAAACAACATCATAATATAATCGATCATATGTCACATATGCGTAAATGAAATATTCAAACCAATACAATCCACTCCCTGAATCAATCTGGAGTCCAAGCAGGTCCATTAATTCCATCGACATCCTCAATCTGTCAAGTTTCCTGCACACTCAGGGGAAACTCGTCAATAGCATATGTCAATACATAAATATCAAACAAAATAATCATAATCCATCAACATCATCATAAGAATCCATAAGTGAAATAGATAACCACATACTATAACCATATCACTTGCATGCAAGTGTCCTCAAAGAATAAGTCAATAAAATGTGCTCGCAAGAGCGGGATTTACAAAGAGAATATTGGTTCTTGATGGTAATATTACTGAGAGCTCTATAGTATCCACGCATTCTCCATGTCCCATATTTATTGGGAACTAAAATAGTCGACGATCTTCCTTTCCCTCCAAAAGTATTTACCCTTATGGTTGACATCATCATCGTGAATCCTATTGGTTTTTTTTTAAGTTGATTTTTATAGTACATTTTTTATTTTGAGGCTCGTTTTTTACCTCAAAATTCCCCTAATGCATCCTCCTTGGAAGAGCATATGTTAATGGTAAGACAAGATAAGCATCCGGAAATAGTGTTTCAACACTATTGATAAAGAATGGGACAAACCCTAGAGAAAGAAGAATTCCCACAGTGAAGGGCCACTCGACTCGTTTGTAAAGGATGGACCAAATTCTAAAGCAGGAGAATTCCCAGAGTAAAGGGTAACTCTACTCGATCATAGGATTTCTCTACATAAACTTTTATAAGCAACATTTCAAGGTCGAATGACTTGCACACTCCATGCCTTGAATTGCACCCAAAATCACCTTTAGAGCTTAGTAAGTAGCTAAGAGCTTCAACTACCAACACATAGTGGGTTGGAACCGAGGGGCACCATTTTCAAATAAATTTGTAAATTTGAGCCTCCTTGGAAGAGCATGTGCTAATGCTAAAACCATTTAAGGCATCCACTAATAGTGTTTCAATGCTATTGATAAAGGATGGGCCAAATCGTAAAGTAGGAATAATTTCCAAAATGAAGGGTCACCCTGTCAACTTTTATAAACAAGATGTCAAGGTCAAACGACATGCACCCTCCATGCTTTCCCAAACTATGATAACATTGTCTATAATATATCTCCATCTAATTAATCTAGTTTGTTAAAAGTGAATGATCTTAGGGAGAATGTACTTTATACGCAAGCCCAAGACTTTGTTTAGAAGTTTATAGGTTGTGTTAAGTAGAGTGATGGACCTCCAATTGGAAATAATATCCAGGTCCTCCTCGACAATAAATTTGATAAGCCCTTGATTAATTTATGCACCTAAAGATCATTGGCAAAGGGCTTCATGATATATTCAACAAATTTGACATGACAAACTCCCAGGTAGCCTTGTAAAAATTGTAGGGAGCCCATTAAGGCTAGGGGCCTTGTCATCATCCATCTCACGCAGGGATGTAGATAGCTCATCTAGATGTAAGGACAATCCACACACTCTTCTCTATTCTTTGGTAAGCTTACATTGAACCAATTCAAGCCTTTTTTGGGTGACTTCTTGTCTCTCAACAAAGTGTATTTGGGTTTGAAACACTATTCTATAATGACTTGAAAATTATCTTTCAATTTATTCCTAGTCAAAGGTTCAGTCTAAAGAGGCTTTTAGGGCCAAAATATTCTCACTAACTTCCTTAGCAACTAGAGCCTTGAAAAAAGATTTTGTAGGTTGGTCCCCAATTATAAGTCGATGCAACCATGCTCATAGTTGAGCGCCTCTTGCAATGTATTATTTGTTAGGATCATTCAAACCTTTGATATCCCATGAGGTCACTTTCATTAAAAATCCACAACATATTTCATCTCCACCTAAGTAATCTCGAGGTCTTGAAGAGCATGGAAGGAGTTAGTTGTAGGGGATGAGTTCAACCAATAATCACAAGGAGTCTTTTCCTATGCCCTGCAACACTAATACCCACTTTACTTTCATGTAGGTGGGGAGGTGGAGAATGTGTTGTTCACATACCACCTCCTTGATTCATGGTACTAAAAGGAGATTCAATGGCTACCTTCGTCGAGGAATGACTAGGTCAGTGGCGAATATGGCCTTGGGAGTTGAGGCCTTCGGGTCAAGGGAATTCATTGCACCATTTCCTTTATTTTTACAAAACACTTCAGTTTAGACACACCCATATATATCTGTTTCTTATGGGGTTTTAGGGGCATGAGAGGTTTGAGTGGGAAAGGCCACTTCTTGGTTGACCTAGGTCATAAGTGGTCACAAATGTGAGGATCCATGATTTGAGACTAGAAATAGATGTTGGGATAATTTGATGTATTGCATTGGTTTGTTGTGGATCCAATTACCAACTTTGATGAGCACAAATCCCTTGAGGTCTTTAAACATGTTAACCTTAATGCAAACTCCGTATTAAGGTTGAGGTTGGAAAAATCAATAAGGCTCATGGTAGATAACTTCCCCTAGAGGGGACACAATCCACTCTAGGTATGGCGATAACTTCATCAGGAGGCCTGGGAAATCCACCTAGATAGGGAAAGCTAGTTGAGCAATTTTTTCAATTGAAAAAATGATATTCCAAGGGCCTCAAGCATGATTTCATGCACATGGGTTCAGTCATTAAACTAAAACAAGAAGAAACCTTTGGTTAGAGTGCTAGTATGGGTGCAATGCCATCCTTGTGGCTCCCACACCTCTTGAATCTAGTGTTGAATGATCGGCTTAGGAAGCATCCACTTGTTGAAGTAACTCAAGATGCCCACCCTTAACATATTACATAAACTATCATATTCATAATTGTAAAATCCAATATTATGAAGAATGTCATTACTTCATGATACATCGTTGGAACAAATTTCTAAGGAGTTGCTCAAGAATCTCCACTATATAGATTGATCATAGTACTAAAAATGACAATGAACAGAAAGATTATACTCAAATAAGACACCTAAGCTAATGCAATGCAATAAGATTAGGTAATTACTTTACAACTACTACAAGGATCACAATCCTTCAAGCTATAGTTTTAACTCTTTATCCACAATAATCTTTATCTTTATTGCACTAAAATATCAACAATGGACATAGTTCCTAATTTGTACTTGTATTTTTCCAATTAATAAATTGAGTTGTTTCATTTTTGTTAATATAATTAATATTTTTAAATTTCTTTTCACTTTTGAATCACTTAAAATTGTTATCTAGTATATGATTTTCATGGGAAGATATCATTTCATATATTTAAAATAAATATATCTTTTAAGTTTCTTTTCAATTTTAAACAAAATAAAAATATCCTTTGAGTTTCTTTTTCACTTTTAAATCACGTAAAAGTGTTGGTAAAATATCATTGGAGGTTATTATTTCATATATTTGCTATATATTACTCTCTCTTTTTTTTTTTCAACGAGAAAAATTCGCTTTATATTCAAAAGGATATATAAGTGTACAATGCTAATATGTCCGGTCTATCACAAGAAAACAATATTGTATGCCTATGTGTCAATACGATCCAAGCTGATCAAGGTTGTATCTGATCACAACATGACCAATCTATCCCATGGACTGGCATCCTTCAAGGCTAGAGCCTCTCAAAGGAGGATCCTCGAGGAGGGTCCCTCATTGCCTTCTTCCCATCTAGTATAGCTAATGTGACCCGGAGGCAAATACAGCGCTCTTTTTGAGAGCACGTCCGCCTCAATATTTTCCTCCCTGAAAATGTGAGAAGAAGTGAGATGATGAATCTGCTGAGCCGCTTCACATGTTCGCTCCTTCCAGCTCGCCAGGTCCGCAACATGGAAGTCAGCGCGTCCATTTAGCCAATCGATAATGAGCTTGGAATCACCAAGCAGTAGGAGCTCATTGATGTGTAATCGGCTTGCCAGTATACATGACGCCCACGCTGCCAAGAGTTCAGCCCTTGTGTTTGATCCAGTCCCACAATTTAGTGTCCACCGGAAACAAGTCTTGGGATTAATAGTGATCATCCCGCCTGCCCCGCATAATAGGCCATCCTGTTGCGCTGCTCCGTCGAACCAGGACACTACTTTATCTGGAGGGATGTTGAAGATGACTCTGCGAGGTTTTATGGTCGGTGTCTGCTTCCCGCTCACGGCCATCTCGGCAAAGATAGCGCTGGCCACCCTGTGTGTGGAAGGTGTCTTGTCTTCGAATAATGCTTCATTCCTGTGCTTCCAAATATGCCAGCAGAGAAGTATTGGGAGCTTCAACTGGT
>ML810211.1:94091-109820 GCA_009831015.1 Picea engelmannii
TTCTTCTTCCAATGTCCAATTCATTACTATATTTGTTCAGTTAGGTCTCTTATGGTCTTCCTAAGAGTGAATATATATGATCGTTAGTCTCGAGGAGTTTCTCTTATACATATTACTGTTGTTTTCTTTTAGCCCGCCACTTACACAATTACTTAGAAAAGTGATTGAACTGAATTGAATTATATAGAATCACCAAACATTGTTCCTTAGTAATAGTCATGTTGATCATGGGTAACATTATAACACTATAACAACACACATTAAGAGTCCCATATAATGACACATTACTAGCTTCTTTCTACCAAATTAGAGGTAGATCTTGGTTCTTTGGAGTGTTGATGAATATTAATCTTCAATAACTATTGATTTATTTATAGGATTGCACATAATAAACCTCTATCAATGGAATTTCTACAATTGCAAAGAATGACTTAGTTAATATTTTGGATAAGCATTGTATGATTTTTTATAAGAATGAAGATCCCTTCGACACTCTCACCACTCATACTTTGGGACTGCAAGTTTGGCAAAGCTTTTTAGTCATCCATTATTTCTTGAGTATAGTAGCTTCTTCTTGAGTCATGTTGCTTTAGACATGTTTCGGGTATTCTAAATTATTTTCCATATGCAGTTTGATTCTATGTTGCTCATTTGAAAAAAACAACAGATATACCCTTGTCAACATAGTAGTTCTTGTCAAGGGATAGTCACCAATGGCCAAAATTGTTGCCAACATTACATGTGATACATTAGGACACCAGAGATATGTGTTTTGCATGTAAATTCTTGCAAGTACATCTGAAAACAAAGATGTCTTGCAAGAACTCCTACTTTCTCTTCCATGTTCATTGTCTCAACAAAAGTCATTATAGGTTCAATGATACATAGACTTGATACAAGTTGTGTGGGTCGTCTCTTAATTTATGTGATTAAGTGGTTATCCCAAATCAAATTAGGAGCTTTGGTGGTAGTAATAACCTTTAAAAACACTCTTAGATTAGGAATATAATTGGTTGGCAAATCTTCAACTGAAAAAATAAAGTAACTTTTCCATAAAATATTGGAGATTTTGGGTGGTTACATTTATATTGAATAATTTTTTGGGAAAGGTCAATTATGGGGCATTAGCCACTATAAGTTTCCCATGTTCGGTGGTAACTTTCTGAAAAATTTATAATATTTGTCCATATATCAAATTACAAAGATTAGAAGGAAAGAGGATATAAAAACTGAAAAGGCATGACATCGTTCTCAACAACTTCATAAAATCCCTTGACGTTGTTGTTCGTATTTAGTAATAGAACCTTGTTCTTTTTATAGCCGCAAGTAGTTGGAGGATAATCCACTCAAAAATGCATGAAGACAAAAAAAAATCCATGGAGTCAATCCTAGAAACAATATAAGAATTGGTGAATTTCTCATTACTATCTGTGCTAGACTTTCATTTTATTACAAGGCTCTTGAAATCAATTTCTTATTGATCCTCCACCTCGAATCCCTTCGAAATCTAGAAAATTAAATATCTAAACTGATAACTATTATTGCTCATTGGGGTTCCAATTCAACTCAACTTATAATGCATTAAATTTAGGAAAATTGAAAAAGGCATCCTTTGAGCTCTCATTTTCAAATAAACAAATTGAAACATGAAGATAATGATGGCCTTCTTGTTGTTTTAGTTTTCAAAAAAAATCTTAGCTTCTTTATATGATGATTTTTTCCTTCTCTTGGGAGAAAATGCTTAAGAAGATATATACGAAGAAGTCAATAGCAATAGGCTTTGTATACATGTGCTTGAGACAAAATGAGGAAGCTCCCCAAGGGCAGTCCCAAATCCCCAAAGAATAGCTTTGAGTTGAACTTGGGGAAAAATATTGAGTATAAGAGTTCTAAAGCACCTAAAATCAAACAATGGGGAGCCAAATTTTGAGTAAGATTTATCCATGATGGGGCTCTATCTAGACTAGGAGAACATGTTATTGAACTCCTTTAGAAGAAATTATGTTCACAATAGTACATTCTTGGAAAAAACAATAGATGTGACAAATTCCACAGAAAAATAGAAAGCACAGGTGTAGAGGTCAAAACTGCAATAGTCCTTTTGATAATCTCAATAGCAAAATTTTGATATCTATTATGATATCTCTTAGCTCTTCAAAAACAATTCCATCCAATCTTGTCAATGTGATGCTTATGTATGTTGCCTTTCCATCTTTACACTTATGTGAAAGTTGCATTCTTTCATATCAATTATTTTGATTGACTCAAAGTTTTTGAAACTATACTTGACAAACCCTAAAATATGTAGAGATTTATTAGTATTTTTAAACTTAAATTCAACTAACCTCAACATCTTTAGGTGATTACCAAGCCCAGGTTGTGAGTTAATTTGTCAAGAGTAATTAATTTGGTAAAGTCTTGCACCAAAATATTTTCCAAATTGTAAAATGGCTTTGGGATGAAGTCCTTGGTTTGATAGGATATATCATAGCATCCTTCCTCACTCCAGTATTAAAATCCCCAACAATTTCAGTGTCATGCCTTGTGGGTTGTCTCTGGATTATTGTTGTTTTCTACATGATATTTGTTATTACAAGCTATTACCACAACTGCAGATTACTATGGTAGGATTTTATTTTGCATTAATACTTACTCTTAAGTGTAGAGTGTGACTCATTATGCAAAGTAACCCTAAATCATCTTCTAATGTGTTATTCTTGAGTTTGAAACTACTTTGCAATTTTGTTGTTGCTTCTTGTTATATCAATAAAAACAAATTTTGTTTATTATAGGTGTAGAAGGTTTTGTGCAATTGTAATACTTCCCTAGGTGCTTTCCCATGGTTATGTGATGGCTCTTTTAGTAAAAGATTGAAAATGTAGGATGATTATTATTGATTTTTGAAAAGATGTGCAGATGCAGGAAATTGGGAGTACTATTACATGCTTGGTATGGTAGCATTGATGAGACATGCATTGGTTTATGATATTTTTGGAGATGAACTGATTTTTTTGTTTTATTCAGGAGGAGCCTTGTTATGTATGTACATAGACATCAATAGATACACAATTTCTAGTTGTTATCATATGAGACTCAACTCTCTCCTTATTCATTTCCCTAGTTCTCTTATGGGGTATTTCTATTGATTTTTTGTTCCCATTGTGTGCTTGTATCAAGAACACGCCGTTCCATGTATTTTCCATTTCCATACTACTGAATTGTAGTCTCTAGACTCTAGGTTTATTTTCCTTGATGTGATTATTTGTTAATATGGGGTTTTGACTTAATCTTCTTATGTTCGCCTGTTTATAGTCAAAATTAAATAAAATGTCTAGGATTATCATATATTGACTCTATAGGTTCCCTGGGATATGGATTACCAATTGAGCTCTCCATTGCCATGATGATGCATTGCATTTAATCTTGGCAGCCATAGTGCCCTGATCATGTGAATGAGTTGGATGAGTTTGATGGTCCCCACATTAAAGTGTGTTTTATTGCGTTAATGTGGATACATAGAGCTCCTTGATGTAGTGTGATTAATTGTTGTATTTTAATGATGTATGTTGATAGAATTTGCAATTTGTATATTCACTTCTATTATAGGGATTTAGGTGTGGCCTTCATGATAGAGGTTTCAATTGCATCACATCTCACCACTCTCAATTACTTGGATGATACACAATTCAATGGTAGTGGAGGATAAAGAAAAGATAAGGATTTGAAGGCATGAGTAGTTCTATGTGCAAAAGTACTTGCTCTTGCATAGGTAGATGTGACATGAGAATTTGGCTATGTGATATGGCTATGGACTGAAGAAGAAGGGTACAAAGGGAAGGGAAAGCATTTTAAAAGGTAATGCAAGAGAGGTTGAGGTTGTTATGGAACCATTTATGCAGTGTTTTCCTGATGTTGAGCTACAACCTTGCATAATATGATATGGACATTATGCCCATCTAAGTCTGCAATGTTAGTCTGCCAAATAAAGAGATTATCTTCCCGAAAAGTGTTCGGATCCGATAGATCATGTGGCTTTGAGGTTCCTTTGGGGGATTTGTGTAAGGCTATAGCACCGATTATCAAAGGGGCTAGGAGGGCAGATTTTGTAGACCATTTGGGATCTCGAGGTGAGAATACATTGGTTTCTTTTCTAATTGATTATGCTCCATCAACTCCTCCCATTGGCATTCCCTTGGGGCTGAGTCGTGGAATTACCTCTAGGGTTTGTTTCCAGTAAAATGGACCTTGTAGATCTCCAAGGTAGTGGTGAGCCATGTGTACGCGGGAGCCTTTTCCATAAATGCAGGAAAGTTGTGAAGTTTTGAGGTAAGGAGTCTCGTTGGTTATGAGGGAAGAACTAAGGGTCAACCAAATTGCAGAGTTGGAGGGTCTAGCTTTAGTAGGGAAATTCTACGGGTGGAGAATGTTAGTGAATTCCTTAAATTCTTAGATGGAATCCAATTGGGTCTTGACCCTTGGCTATGCCCTGATATTCCATATGTTGTCACAAGGATGGATTGGCTTTATTTTCCATTTTGAGGACACTTGTAATATATTTTTGAGTCGCTAGTATTGGGATCGTCATATGCTTTGTGAAAATCCCTGGCATCCACTCTGTGATGCCAGGGAGGAGGTCATTACTAGTATGCCTACCTAGATCAATCTCCCCATTTTGCCTCTTGAGTTTTGGATGGACTCCAGGTTGAAGGAAATTGATGAAGTTTTAGGAACCTTCATCACAATTGATGTAAGTTATAAAACCAATAATTATAGATTAGTGGCACATATCCTTGTAGCTCTAGACCCATGACGTGGGGTTTTTGAATCGATGGAATTGATGATGGGGGATAAATCCCCAACCATTGGATTATATCAATGTGTCGTTTAGGTGTTCTTGTTATCACAAGGTGGGTCACATTCTTGATGATTGTAAATATGAATTTCATAAAAAATTCTAGGGAGTAGTTCAGTTGGCTTCCAAAGTAAGGACTATAAGCCCAAAAGTCACTCAAGTGGTCAGGGCTCCATCAATGGCCCATTCCTCACCAAAGCTTGGAGTAGGGGGTACCAATGGTCAACCTATTGTTTTAGAGAAGATGGGTATGCAGAATTGTTTTTGTGTTGATGATATTCATATTCAATTGGATGTTGTATCACGAAAACTAAAGAGTCATGCTCAATCAAATTTATTTGAAGATGATTTGGATTTCTTTTTGGAATATTCACCAATATTGAGAGGGGGGGTGAATCAATATTGAACACTTTTTACCATTTTAAACCTTAAGTACATCATGTAAACATTAACCATTAAAAATGTCATTCATCATCACACAAAAAAAACCATACACAGAACACGATGATTTTTATGTGGAAATATGAATGGGAGAAAAACACAGAATGCTTTTCTTATATCATGGTAATATTGCATTCATAGGAAGCACCAATTTCCAAGATTCTCTAGCACGAATCGGAAGGAGGCACCAACCTTAAGGAAACCCCGATTCCATGATTTACCAGCACCAACTGAAAGGAGGCACCAACCCCTTGGATTTACCAACTCCAACTGGAAGGAAGCACCCACTTCCTAAAAAATAGGCACCGAGGTTCGACCTGCTCAATGAAGACACCAATCTTCTTAACTGAGAACTAACTCAATAACATATCACCAATCCAATATCTTCATACACATAGTATTTATGACTTCACTAGCATAATTCATTCCATAGAAAATACTTCAAACCCCAACAAGTCTCATAACATCATTCCCATAATGTAATCATTGACGAAAACATCCACTAACGATAACATCCATTCACGGAAACATCCATTCACAACAACATCGCAACTTCATAGCAGAGCATATGGCAGCATCACAACCTCACGACAACATCATGGCAACATCACAGCTTCATAGCAGAGCATAGGACAACATCACAACCTCACGGAAACATCACGACAGCATTACAACCTCACAGCAACATCACAACTTCATAGTAAATCATATGACAACTCCACAACCTCACGGAAACATCACAAAACATCACAACTTCATAGCAGAGCATACGACAACATCACAACCTCACAACAACATCACAACTTCATAGCATAGCATACAACAACATCACAACCTCACAATAGTGCATACGGAAACATCACAACTTCATAGCAAAGCTCACGACAACATCACAACTTAAGGGGCTTCTTCAATTTGTCTTGACATTGAATTTTACTCATGGCTTGACTACTACATGTTGTCTTCTCAAGGATTCATAAATATATCTTCAAGGCTTCTTCTCTTGGATTCATGGCTTCATGACTTCTTTACTTGGTTTCATGGCTTCAAGGATTCTTCATTTGGCTTCATGGCTTCAATACTCAAAAAATCTCAAGGATTCTTTACTTGGCTTCATGAATTCAAGGCTTCTTTACTTGACTTTGTGTCTTCTTCACTTGGCTTCATGGCTTCTTCACTTGGCTTCATGGCTTCAATACTCAAACAATATCCCTTTTTCACTGTCATATCATCATCATCACCATTACATCCTTATCATTACTACCACATCATCATCATCACCATTACATCCTTATCATTACTACCACATCATCATCATCACTGCCACTTTGACATCAATGAAAACATTTTCTCAACATTTATTGCCTTCACAATGGAGTAAATTGGAAGCTCTTTGGACCATAAGTGCATCGTCGAAATGGGATTCGAGTAAGATGATTCATACTTTAAATCCAAGTTCCCTTACTACTCTTGCTTTTTCAGGTAATAGTATGTATGTGTGTGGTGTCGAATCCAGTCCATGTAACTCTATGGGATGGCCTTGCATACTATTTCTCCCAAGGGTCAGGATGATGGATCTTTTATTGTTGACTAAAAAATTACTATAATTGTTCTACCCATAAACCCTCAAACAACCACAGGGTCGTCTCTTCAAGTTCCCCCTATGTCTCTTCTGGTATGGACCAGTATTTTTTACAATCTCAATTTTATGTATAGGGATAGGATCCCTCAGGTGGCTTGGGATATGATGACCATAAAGAGTTCGTTCATAAAAAATTAGTAGAGTACAAGTCTACGTTAAAACATGCAAAGTAGCATGCTTCCCTTGAAGTGTCATAGGGTAGACAACGATTATCTCTAGGGTCCTTAGAGCCTGAATATCCCCGAAGGCGATTTCACCATGAAAATAATGTTTGTTAACATGAGTGACCTAGGGGGGGAACTCTCCCTAAGGAGACTTGTGGATGTGGATCAGCCCGATATTGTCTTAATTTAGGAATTGATGGGTCGAAGTGAACCAATCATCCTGACCTCGAAAAATTGTTCCCAAGCTGAGGATTTTATGGTGTGGATTCTAAAGGGTTTTCTGGGGGACTTATCATAGGTTTCTCGTTTAATTTTATCCTCATAAATTGTTTCCCTATCTCTTTAGGTCTTTGTACAAAGATTTTTTTGCGAGGATTTGGATCGATCCATTACCCTTCTCAACTTCTGTAAACCATATGAGGGTAAGGAGGCATATTGGGCTCATTTGTTTTCCCTTAATTATATTAGGTCTGATAATATTATCAAGAGAGGAGACCTAAACTTTACTATCAACAACTAGCAAATATGGGGTCCTTCATCCTGTGATGATAAGTTGGCAAACTTTTTCATCAATAAGTTTGAAATGGCAGTGTTGGTGGATGTGGAACCGATTCAATTAAAGTCGACGTGGAGCAATAACCATAGTGGCAAATATGGGGTTTCAAAAAGACTTGATTGCTTTCTTTCTCATCATATTTTTGTCCAGGACATTGGTTCGTATCATTCATGGGTTGTCAAAGTATGTTGTTCTAATCATTTTCCAATCTTCTTAGAACTGGCTCATTTAGATGGGAAGCTTGGTGTGCCTTTAAAGTATAATCATTCGTGAGATAAATTCAAATAATTTATAATCCTCATCCGGGATAATTGGACACCTTTCTAGACTGATACAAACATCTCTTATATATCACATATTGTCTCTACGCTTCAGAGGGATAACAAAAAGGTTTCCTTTTGGGTCGAAGAATGGAGGAAGGCAATCGAACTAGAGCTTCATAACTTTGAGCTTAAGCTTGAAAATATCTACGGTCAAATGCAAGGGGTTCGAGGGTCACAGTCAGACTTGGAGGCTTGTTGACTCTTGGAAGATTGGAAGTACAAGTTATTCTTAGAACAAGAAAAGTTATGGAGGCTCAGGAGTTGGATAGTTTGGATTGTGGTAGGTGACCAATATTAATTTTTTTCAAAAATTTTCCAACCATAGGAAAAACTACAACATCATTTGGTATTTAACCAATTCATGGGGCAATAAGGGTCATGGGTTCTCTAATTTGGATTCATTAGGAGTCGAACACTTCAAGATTTTGTTCAAGGAACCGTAGCAGGTCAAGATAGGGGAAATTCTAAAAAAAATATCTCTTTTTTTGAGACCCATTGTTGATGGTGTCAACTAAGACTTATATCAATAATTAACCAAAGAGGAGATTTGGGTGGTAATCTCGAACTTCAGGAAAGATAAAATTCCAGGGCTGGATTGTTAGACAGCTATTTTTTTTTAAGATTTCTTTGATATTGTTGGGACTGATCTGCTTGGAGTGGTCGAAGAAGTTCACATTTCAGGGAAGATGTTGCGTAGTTTAAATTCTATCTTCATTGCATTTATTCATAATATAGACAACCCCACTACTTTTGATGACTTTCCACCTATTTCCCTCTGTAACTGTCATTATAAAATCATTGTTAAGATCGTCACAATTAGACTTAAACCAATCATTTTCAATATCATTTCTCCTGAACAATTAGGGTTTCTCAAAGGCAAGCTTATGCATGAAGCAATTAGATCAGCTCAAGAAGGATTGCATTCTATAAAAATTCATAAATTCCCTATCTCGGTCATCAAAATTGACCTTTCCAAAGCTTATGATAGAGTTTCATGGCTCTATCTCAGACTCTTTCTTTTGCATATAGGGTATGATCTTCCTTTGGTCAAATGGATAATGTCTTGTGTAACAATGGTTTCATTTGTTGTCTTAACAAATGGTGTGGGCTCTCCTCTCTTTAAATTGTCTCTCCATATGGGTACTCGTTCTCTCCTTATTTATTTCTATTAGTTTCAAATGGTCTTAGTCGAGCACTTGTTGAGGCAAAAAGACTTAATTCTTTCAAGGGACATGATTAGGGCGCCATGAACATCTTACCCATTTTCTTTTCATGGACGATGTGATAATATTTTTCTTTTCTGCAACATCTGAAGGAATAATTTTAAAGAATATTCTGAAGCTCTTTTGTGATGCTACATGAATTCTCATAAATGTCAACAAATTTTCTATTTATATTCCAATCTTACAGAAGGATAACAAGTTCATTTTTTCAACTTTGTTCAATTTCCCTCTCCATGAGTTGGGGGAAGGCATTAAGTACCTTGGCTATGTTCTCAAACCTAATAACTATGGCATTGTAGATTGGAAATTGTTATTGACTTGGATTGAGTGGAGAATCAACTTTTGGTATAACGGTTGGATTTCTTGAGGCGGAATATTAGTTCTTATCAATTCGGTGATTGAATTTGTTCTTGTGTATGGGCATTTATTAGCTCTCATCTTGAAAGGGTTTCTCGTTCATCTTTGGGAGCTATGTTTCAATTATTTGTGTAAGGACAGTACTGAATATTTGGGATCTCACTTAGCTAACTGGGAAAGCTTGTCCAAGCCAAAGAGCCTCGAAGGTTGGGGCTTAAAAGACATTTTTGTAACGACCCCTCTGTTACCACAACAAGTAAGTTCAAGAGGTAAGCATTTTTTTTTAACAAACGTTAGTACAAGTGATATGTGTCACAACAATATTAATAACTACACAATCAATTTTTTCGCATTCAACTGAAAGCAACATCACCATTATTCAATCAACATATCTCATAAATATAACATAAGGAAGCTACCCGCCCAACCTATCCTGCATGGTTAGGACCTCCAAGACACATAATCAACGCTCAAACCCAGGATTCATCTGATTGAATTTGACCTTTTAAGGTCACAGGGATGGCGACTGTTCTGAAGAACAAGGAGATATCTAGTTCCCTTCACCTCAATTATATTATGAAATTTGTAACAAAACAATAACATAACCTTTCATAACCTTCTTATCACAATAATATTCTTCTATGCATTAATAACTATTAGGTAAGCCTTTCGTAAGTTAAGCGATATCATTCATAATGCAGATCATAAGCATAACAATATCTTCCACTTAGTATACTTGCACAATATCCAATGTAATTTCTCTAGATAGAAGTCTTACTATTTATTATTATACACTTAAGGATCATGTTGGAATTAAAATTTCATGTAAAGAAGAAATTGCAATTCTATATTAACTTGTAACTCTAGCATAATCAACATCAATTCTCATCTTATCCTGCTCGCTTGAGGTTACGCACCTTGCACAATTAATTTATTTATGTTACTGCGAAAGTTGTAATAGAAATTATTAACATAATTCAGAAAAACCACTTCGATTTTCTATATTTATTAATATGGAAATCATTAATACATTCATCAATAAATAAGTTATTAAGTATTAATTAAAAAGTAATAACATATGAATTACTATAAGTTATTAACAACAACAACATTCATATCAACAATTCACCACTCCAATAGAATATATAAATGGTCATTATAACACTAACAATAAAGTCACTAACCCAATCATTAATCTCATTCATTACTGCAAGAACATGATATTCATCTAGCTTACTTTATACTCAATAGGTGATTTAATTTTATAACGTAAATAAATAACATATTATCATCTATTTTAAGTAGTGAGCAATAAGACTAAAACTTCATCCTTAACTAACTTAAACCTTAACAAAAGAATTTGAGATCAATTCAAAAGTCAATTAGATATTCCGTAAGTTCATTACCAATCCTCTCATTGAACTTATAAGGATCTCAAATTGAATAAAGAAGAAATCTATCTTATAAGGATCTAAAATTGAATAAAGAAGAAATCTATCTGTAGGCGAAAAAATGAAAAAGTAAACATCTAATTGTCAAACTTAAATGGGAAAGATTCGTTCTCTTTTATGCTGAGCGCAAGCGACAAACCTAAAATTAGTTTCCAACCACATAACTTTAATGCGTTAAAAAACATCGTGTGCTTGACAAAAATTGTCTAACCAAGCTTCCATAATCTCCTTGAGGCATAACTATTAACGAAGGCTAAAAAGAAACACGAAAGTAACATCCACGTCAACTGCAACTATCAACTGCCGGAGGAATTTGACATTCAACTGGATTTCATTAACATCAGTGTTAAATAACACTCAGATAGAATTTCAAAAAGATACTCGTTGACATCTATTCACTTGAGGAACTAATAATCTGTGATATGATGTTTCAATTGCTTAGTTGGAAATGATTAAATCTTAGATTACATTTGTCAAGGATCTGCGAGCTGGGTTCACTTTTCCAAGGGGAAAAGATCTTCGTAAGGATCTAAACCTGTTTAAAGAGGACCGTTACCCTAAATGAATCCGGAATGATTTCGGATTAAATTATTGATTTTTACTTTAAAAAAAAAGGGTTAAATTCTCATCACAGAAGAACTGGTTGATGATTAAACGACAGAGACAATTTTATGTCCAACGCGACTCTAGGCTACAAAAAAATACGGTCTGTCTCATAGAGAACTCTGGAGTTTTCCCTATCAAAATTTATGAAACTGTGAATAGTAAAATGCAATCAAGCTATGAGATCTATGTGTACTCTAACAACTAGAGACAACATAGGAACTTAATCACTAAGATATTCTAGAAGGTGAGAGAGATTCCAAGATACAAAAAGATAGCTGCCACTCTGTGCTCAAAACTAAGAAGTTAATATTAATCAGGGTTGTTGTATGGTGACCTCAACGATTCAAGGAAGACCTAGCCACGATATGGTGGAAATTACAACCGCCATCAGGGAACCGATAAATATATGGGATAAATAATCAATAACAAGAGAATAATCCCTTCAACTTCTGCGGTGCATGGACCCAAAATGTATTAACTAGATGTATCAAGTATGGCCATCTTGTAATAAAAATCGAGGAGGCATACCTGTGTTTTTTTTCAGTAAGTTGATGACACCTTTTAGAAAAGAAATCAACAATGAATCGTAAGTAGAATCTGCCATTTACAACCATTTTATTTTATCTCATCTAACATTCTTCCATCTAATCTGATTTCTCTTTTCTGAATAAAACTATCAATAAATAAATCATGGGTAAAATTTCCATTACAACAAACTCATTTTGTCTCAGTGACATTCGTTCATGCGCAAATTTTAACGCTATCCAGAAATCAATCAACTCATTTTTTATATACAGAACAACATATATATATTATTCAAAACTTAATTATTGTTTTACAAAACCCTCTACACATTCAATAAATACAATTTCGTTATACTAATAATTTGCAAGCCAATACCGTAACCAGTTTGATGATCCTCACTCGGAAGTCGCATGTTGGTTTCTCATTACGCCTGTTAATCCTCGAGACCTCACTGGTACGTCCCAGCCAATGCTAGGGGTACTCTTCTTCCCCCTTCGTCCCCCAAGCCGCAAAGGGGCCACACACACAAAACCAGAAATACTCTAGCTCCAAGCTTGCTTCGCAAGGTAGAGCCACCACTCTATCTCAATCTTGGTATCCCAACTCTCACAAGTAAAACCAGTCAAAATGATTTTGGCAGCATACTTTACCAATAACCAATCTCCCCCTTTTCCCTTTAGACCATATGCTTTATAGGAATTACCTTACTAACACATGCCCACATTCACAATTAAATAGTTTTTTAATTAAATAAATTAGGATAATTTACCCTCTCCCCAAGTTGCACAAGTAATTACTTATTTTATTTTAGTTAAAAGTCAATTTCCCTCACATTCCCAAATGTGCTCCTTAAATCAATCCTAGTTGTCTCTTTATTCCCTAGATTATCATTTAATGACTAACTCCTTACTAAATCTAAGTTAGAGTTAAAATATGAGTCTTCTTCTAGTTAGACTAGTGGTAGCTAGACTTTAGATATCATTCTATGTGTACACCTATTCTCTCATGCGTTATTCCTTTCTTATTTTAAAATTCCATTTTGGTATTTTCTTGCACACATGTGTATTAAATCAAATCTTTAGATTTATTTCACTTTTCTCAATTCTTAAATTGATTTACCTCATTCCTTTTCAATTTAATTAATACTTTAGTTTAGTCTTCTTACAAAAACTTAGACTTAGGTTTAATCTTTTATAATAGGTTTAGACTTTTATTGGGATTTATAATTAGTAAAATTTCTCATTAATTATTCAAATCTGGCAAGGTCTAAAGATTTTCAAGGTTTATAATTATTCTTTCAAGGTTTTCTAGGCCACCTAGATTCATTGACTCAAGTTTTATTTACGCGATGTGCCCTTCAAGATGCACCTCTATGCTCCAAGGGTGCCACTCGCCTCTGACTGGTTTTGGTAACTATCCAACCCTTGGAGTTAGCACTCCATTCAGGCGACCTTGTGAGAGACTAAGGGATTCTAAGGAATAAGGACTCTGCCTTATTGCGCCCCCCTTATAAATCTTCATGAGCAATTGTCTCAGTCTACCCTCACAAAATAGTGGACCTCTCGAACTAGGTAATCGTTAACCTACAATTAGAGCCATGGCTAGAGTGCTCGTAGGCTGTGACAGGGACGCTACCACACCTCTCCCTCAATATATTGTTTTTGTGCATGGCCCCTTTACTCCTTATGTGGGTCAGATTAGCAAGCATCGTTAGCTTGCATCCATTGACAGAACACTGTCACTGATCCATATACATAACCATACTAAATCAATCATATGATACATATGCATAAAATGAAATACTCAAACAAACACAATCCACTCCCTGACTCAATCTGGAGCCCAATGAGGTCCATTGATGCCATCGGCATCCAAAATCTAGCACGTTTCCTGCACACTCATGTAAACTCGTCAATAACATATGTCAATACATATATATCAAATGACAATAAATCACAACCCATCAACATCATCATAACAATCCATAATTGAAACAAATAGCCATGTACTATAACCAGATCACTTGCACGGTCCTCAAAGAGTAAGTCGATAACATGTGCTCAATAGAGCGGGATGTTACAATTTTGGTTTTTGGCCATGCAATGGTTGCTAAATCTCTATGGATTTTTTTGGCTCGTGATAGTCTTTGGAGGCATATCCTGGTTGGCAAGTACATAGTTCTTGATTTTGTCCTAGATTGGATCCATAAAAGGCATAAACCCACCTATAATGTATCTAACTAATGACAGTCCATCACGCTATTATTTCCTATTATAGGTCAGTTTTTGGCCTGGAAGGTTGGCTCGGGCACAGAACTGTGGATCAGGATGGATGGCATTGCAGGTTGTGGGGAGAGTATCTTCCTACCTAAGACTTTAGTGACATACCTCCATGAGATGGGTGTATGCACATTGAATCTCATCAGTGATAATACTACTTTGACTATACGTTAATAAGGTTGGCTATCAATGAAGGTTCTATTTTTGGATGCCAATTGGCACCGGGCATGTATCCAATTCACGGCAGAGCTAAGGAGGGTTCATATCCACCTAATAGATGTAGAGGACAAGTTGGTTTGGAATTTCAACAAATCAGAAGGAAAATATTCGACAAAATTTGGCTACTAGACCATGATATACGAGGGAGACATCAACACCCAATGGTGGTATAAGAAGTTATGGCAGCTTAAGGGACCACTGAAAGGTATTATATTCTTTTGGATTATTCTTAAAGAATGTGTGATGACTCGAGTCAGACTACATCATAGTGGTAAGCAAGGGTCGGGCCTATGTTATCTGTGTCAACATGTTATTGAATCTAATGCTCATTTATTCATGGAATATTCATTTACTCGTTAAGTCTAGAGGGAGATTGAATGTCAACTAGTACTGGCCCATTTGTGGGATAAAAATTCTCTGACAATAAGCTTTCATGAACTTTTTATCGACCCCTTGTTGAAAGAGTTTAAAATCATTCCAATTTTGGTAGCATGGGTATATGGTTGGCCTGAAACACATGTATTTTCAAAGACAAGGTTTTTCCCCCTTTTAAGGTATCACAACAAGCTTTGGATTTGTTATCATGTTACAAGGTCTCCCCATCACAGAAAACTCCTCGGGAGCTTGGTGTAGTAGATATCAACAAATATATGGCTTGCGAATTTGACAGTGCCTGCCAAGGCTAGTGCGGATCCTATGGTCAGGGATCTGCACTTCATCTTTTAGAGAAGCATTATGTTAGTACATGAAAAATAAATATGGGATCGAGAGCAAACAAAAAAGGTGAATGTAATGCTTTGTATGCATTTCTCTAGTGTGTGGTGGAGAGGAATGTGTCTGAGTTCTAGGTTTTTGGTGACTCTAAATTGACTATTGATTGGATGAAGGAGTCGATTCAACTTGATAATTTGGATCTACAACAACTCGAAAAACAACTATCTATGTTGTCTTTCATCAAAACAACTTTAAGCATATTTTTAGAGAACTTAACACCTTTGTTGACTCTTTATCCAAAGAAGCTTTAACTTTGACTAAAAATCAACTAGTCATGGAGGAATTCTCTGATGGAGAGTTGCTCTCCAAAAGGCTTG
>ML810212.1:0-17169 GCA_009831015.1 Picea engelmannii
TAAATTTAGTGAAATCATGCTTTATTTTCTATATGGCCAATGCAAATTTGAAGTTCTATGATGTGATTTGCACTACACGTGATGTTGCTAGTTATTGAAACTATGATTACATGATTTTAAGAGGATGTTAATATGATTGTATTGAGTTTGTTTACTATAAAACATTAATCCTTAGTAGTTTTCTTTTGATGTAAATGTTTTGTCGATAGCTATGTCATCATCATCAACATAAAATAAACAAACACTTAAATTCATACAGATGCCATGATATCTATATATATATATATATATATATATTCAACATCAACTCATCTATACAATTTTTACAAAATGGCATATTGTTCCCAAGATACATAATGGCACCTCATGCTCAAACACGAAATAATGGCATCTAGTGCCCTATATACAAAATGACGCTCATTTATCACTAACTGACCATTTCCACCCTTTCCACTACTAGGTGTATTCCCAGATATGATATTCCTCTTACTCAAAGCAAAAACTCAAGTCTTCTTATGTCTTGGTGTTGTATGTATTTTTGGAGACCAGAAAAGCAAACAACATTCCTATATATTTTTCCATAATGAGTTAAAAAAAATATGATACTTTATAATTCAATCTAAGAAACTCACCTCAAATGATAGAGTAGCTTGCAATGTATTTTGTCTCCTCTATGACGTTAACCTCTCTTTGATGCCTTCTTATATCAATTACAAGAATCAAAGCATGAAACTTAATAAAAAAATCCTAAAATCAATTCCATTCATGTTACATAAAAAAATCATCAATGAATGATCTCACTATTGATAACTCGAGCAATGGAAAAGATTGTCTAGCAGCTACAACAATCTGTTGTACAATTTTTTCTACAATAACATATGTTATGGGGTTTATATATGTATATGTACAAAATTATACAAGAGGGGATGCATGGGGGAGAACTAGTGTAGCCATAGTTGATGAAACAATGGGGGATACAACAAGGTGGGGTGTTGCATAAATAGTGGATGCAACAATGGGGGATACAACAGGGTCAACTGGTATATGATATACAATTGCATCCATTGTGGATGGATGAGATGGAAAATATAGTTGGGCTGAGTGGAAGTAAACCCCCATGGTTCGTACGATGGGAGGAAGTACCCCAAGGTGGGGGGGATGGGATCCCAAGTGCTAAGACAAGGTGGCTAAGGACTGGACTTGAATTGTAACTTGGTACAAATGGTGTGTGAAATGGGGGTACCGGTGATAAGAAAAATAACGAACCAACCTTCATACACATTTGTAATTATTTTATTAGTACAAAAACATGAAACTCAACCAAAATGAGATAACAAATTTCACATTAAAACAAGATTTAACTCGACACATGATACCTAGGAATGGGGAGATATTTCCATCATAGGTGGACATGGTTCATCACTCTTAGAAACAATCTGTAGAAACACAACAACAATATAATTGGTTTCTCATTTAAATAAATTGGAAATTTACAAAAGATCAAAATTATAAATCTTGCTAAGTTAAATATTGTAATGAACAAGTCGTAATAGTAAGCATGCATGATGAATGATATTGTATGCACCTCATATATGGGGTAGCCCATGGGTTTCATTCAAAATTATTTAAACTCTTAAAAGGTTGTGGGATGGACAATATTGGATTTCTCAATATAAGTGTGGGTTGTTTCAACAACTTGACTTATAGAATTTCCCAAGATACTCAAAATTCTTCTATTTCTATGGAGAGTATAATTGAAAAAAAGCACAAATCCATGAAACATGATTCTGAATCATGCATTGGAAAGATGAAAAAAAAACAAGATAAACATAAATGCATACAACATGAGCTTGAGCCTAAAACATCCATTGAAAAAAATGAATCATTCTCCATTACTATTATCAATTGGTGGGGAAATTCATAGCGAAAATAGAATACTGGTTGATGGATTAATAATTGATCTAGGTGGATATTGGTGGCCACCCACCTATTCTAACTTGCTCATCTTGACATTTTTTATTTCAACATGTTTCTCTGTAATGATGAGATTTCTTTGTAATTGTGGGTTCTGCACTTCCGGGGCTATCTTGAAGCCCTACACAACATCCAGGTGGATATTAGTGGCCTCCCACCTATTCCAACTGAATTGGTTTGGAATTTTTCATGTCAGTACATATTTTTGTACTTCCAGGGTCATTTTGGGGCCCTAAACAGTGTTTTTTTGGATTTCCACATTCAAATTGCACACATTGTCAAATTTTCATGGGATAACGTGTATTTACTACCCTATGAAGCTGAGGTACCAAATTACCCATTGGGGCCCACATAACTTTTGGCATTTCATCTCCTAGGGTTAGGTTTTTGGATGTGTAGGGTTTTGGAATTCATGAGTAATGTTAAAAATGCATCTAGAGCCTCATTGTAATCATTCTTCTTATATGAATGCACATAGAAGCCACATGTCCTCTTAGAGATAGCTACCACCATTCAAGCAAGTTCTTTTCAGTTCTGCAGTTTTACAGTTTCAACCTATTTTATTTATTCAATAGAAGTTATTGTTCCCTGGATATGTGTTGTTCTTGTTCATATATCTGTGTTATTATATTCAATCTGTTATTCATTTCTTTCCACTCATAAATATAGATCAGTGGTGTCAGAGCGATTTTCTCTTCATTTTTTTTCTTTGTGCATGTCCTCGACAAGATATGGGTACAAGAAGTTGGGACTCGAACGAGTCGAACCTTTTCAATATCAGTTGCACCGAGCTCAAAAAAAACTCATGGGAGATGAGAAGAAAGATGATGGAGCAAGAGATCATTTTAAACTGTTTCTCGAGGAAGTCGTTGCTTGACAAAGGAACAAAATGATGGACGACTTTGCACAGATCCTTCAAAAAATACCCACATGAGATGCATCTTCATCAAGATGCCACATAACCCCTTCCAAGGTACAAGTAAATTTTGATATTCCATTATTTGAAGGACTGTTATATGCAGATGTTGTAGATAAATGGGATGAATATGCTCAAAGGGTATTTTTCGGTCCACAATTTTTTCGACAGGGAAAAGATTACTTTTGCACTCAAGGTCATTCCCCATGTTAAGGACTAGTGGGATACTTACTATGAGGAAAGGGACACATAAGAATATAGAATATTTGTGGTCACTCCCACATGGGATTCCTTTAGGGATTCCATTGAAGAACAATAGTACCATGTTGGAAGCTATGAGGACCAATATACAATATGGACCACATTGTGTCAGGAAAGGGTCCAGACAGTACCAGATGTCACCAATATTTTCCATACACTGCGCACCAAATTGGGTATCAAATATTCTAAATGATATCTAGTGCTCAAATATCGTGAATGTCTACATAAATACATTCAAATAAAAATGGAGTTTCTGGACATCACATCATTAGGTGTGGCTTATAGATATGCTCATAAGATCGAACAGAAATTTAAGAAGAAGAGGCAAGAGTTTGGATATGTAAAATCCTCATAGCCGAAGCAGGGAAAAGGAGGCCCCAAATCACAAGACAAGGGACATAGAAAATATGGTCACTCTTAGGACAACCAGTCCAAGATGCAACCCAAGAAAGGTAATGAGAAGTCAAAGAAGAACATGGGAAAGTGATATGAATACCATAAAATCCCTTGGCACAACACCCAAGAATGTCACTCCAAGCAGTCACTCAGGCCGATTTGAAAGCTTTCGAGTCAGAGGGAAGCAAATTATCGATGTTGAACCTAGTGCCACTCTCTCTACCACTAAATTCCATCCAAGCGAACCAGAAGAGCTAAAGGAAGGGGAACACCTCTTTCACTAATAGATGTGGGTAAAGGGTGATCCGCTTCATTTCATTGTCGATAGCGACAATCATAAGAACCTGATCTCAACAGAGGTCGTCAAGCGACTGGATTTGCTGATGACATTGCACCCACAACCCTACACCATCGACTGGATTATCCAAGGAAGAGATATTCGCGTCAACCAATAGTGTCATCTGCCATATGGCATAAATCCCTTCAAATATGAGGTATCACATGATATTTATCCCCTTGAAGTTTGTGATGTTCTTTTAGGCCACCCATATTTGTGGGAGGGACATGTTGTGTATGAGTCTAGACCCTAGAGTGTTATTATTACTTTGCGTAGAAAATTGTAGAGGATACTAGAGGTAGCGCCTCTGACCACTATTTATTTAATCTCTACTAAGAAATGCAGTAAGGTCATTTCATAGACCAAGAAGTTCATATTATTTTTGATACATGCTCTCAGTGAGCAGAAGGTCATTGCCACATCTATGACCTCCAAACAAATCCTCTCTTTTCATTAGAAGCAAGCGAACGAGATCGTGAAAGAGTACATAGACATATTATCCTCACCCACTGGGGTACTGATGCACTACCAAGTCAAGCATACAATTGATATAACCCCAGGTGGACCTCTGCCTAATTGACCAGTCTATCGTCGCTCACTGATGGAAAATGAAGAAATCAAGCGCTAGATCCCAAAACTTCTTCAAAAGAGGAACATCCGACCCAACTCCTCCCCTTTTTGAAGCTCGATTGTACTGGTGTAGAATATATATGGGATGTGGCATCTAAGCATTGATTATAGAACATTAAACAAAATCACATTCAGGAATCAGTACCCAATTCCCCAAATTGATGGCCTTCTTGACCAACTCAAGGGGTAAAATTTCTTCAAGAATGTTGACCTAAAGTCTGGATACCTCCAGGTTCCCATCAAACCGATTGATGTATGTAAGAAAATGTTCAAATCTAAATAAGTTCTCTTTGAATGGTTGGTCATTCCCTTTGTCTTAACAAATGCACCAACAACTTTCATGAGGTTGATGGATGATGTATTGAGACCCTTCACCAACTCTTTTGTGGTGGTGATCTATATGCAGCATATTCAACAAGTTTTGATCACTCTGCGTCAACACAAGTTATATGTCAACTTGGAAAAATCAAAATTTGGCATGAACATGGTCCAATACTTGGGCCACATTGTTGATGAGCATGGGGTACATGTGGATCCAACTAATATCCAAGTCATTCGTGACTGACCAACCCCGACCACACTAATGAAGCTTCTAATCTTTTTGGGACTTTCCAACTTCTACTGAAGGTTCATGTTGGGATTCTACCATATTGCATGGGACCTCAGCTAAGTGAACAAGGGAGGTGACAAGGAAAAGTTCACATGGGAGAAGGCCCAACAACCAACATTTGATGATTTGAAGCATCGCTTGTGCTCAACTTTAGTATTCTCCTTACTCGTTTTGAAACAATCGTTCGATATTGAGACTGATTCCTCTAACTATTATATAGGGACAATTATCACTCAACACAGTCATTTGGTAGCATACCATAGTGAGACACTCTCAGATACCATCCATAAATACCCCACCTATGAAAATGAAATGTATTCCATTGTGCAAGGCTGTCTTCAAGGGAAACATTACATTCTGGGAAAGGAGACAATCATCCACACTGATCACAAGCCTCTACAGTTTATACAGAAATAGGGGAAGTTGCAGAATGACCGCCATCAAATGTGGTCCACATACCTGCAACAGTTCCATCTCAACATCAAGTATAAGACATGGAGCACAAATCGTGTCATTGACTGGATCAATCGACCTTTCACTGTTGCACTCACCACCGTTCTCTATTCCTATGGGCATGAGGCATCTGAGTGGCCCCAACTTTATCAGTGTGACCCTGAATTCATCACCACCTATTATCTCTTGGGTACATGCACGATTGTCACCGATTTTCACATTCAAGATGGAATGTTATTCCATATGGGCCACCTCTGTGTTCCCGCAAGCGAGTGTTCAAAGCTTATTTGGGAGGCTCACTATAGTTGGGTGGCAAGAGATTTTGGCATGGAGAAAAATGTGGTCATTTTACAGAAATATTTTTATTGGCCAAAACTTTGACATGACGTCAAAAAGTTTATCATATATTGCATTTCCTATGCCATTTCCAAGCCAACCATCAAGAAGAAAGGATTATACAACCCTCTTCCTACTCCTAGAGGCCTTGGGAATCCATCTCGATGGATTACATGTATGGACTTATGTCCACCAAGCAAGGAAATGATTATTTATTTGTGGTGGTTGATCATTTTTTGAAGATGTCCATTCTCACAACCTACAAGAAGAACATCACAGTGGTAGACATTGAAAAGATCTTCTTTGAACGGGTGTGGGTCCATTTTTGGATACCAGAGACCATCATCTCATATCAGGACAACAGGATCCTCAACAGATTTTGGTCGAGTCTCTAGTCATTGTTGGACACCAAGCTCACTAAATCCACTTCCTTCCACCCCCAAACCGATTGCCAAACATAGGTCGTTAATTATATGATTGTGCACATCCTACTCATGTATAACTCTAAGAATCCACGTACATGGGATGAGAGTCTTACCTATGTTCAACATAGCTACAACAGGGCTCTCCATAGCTCCACCGACCATAGCCCATTTCAGGTGGGGATGAGATTCCAACCCTTGGGTCCCATTGATGTTGCACTACCTCTTGCAACCACACAGGAAAATTTTTCCCATGTTCAGTCTGAGGCCGAAAAAGCCACCAAATTCATTGAGTGAATTCAACACATCCACCAACAAGTCCATGCGATTTTGCAGAAAGCCAATGCTAAGTGCAAGCATCACCATGATCAACATCGAGTACTGCACAAGTTTTAGGTGGGAGATAAGGTCTGGTTACATTTGCAGAAAGAGTGCCTTAGAGGGCCCCATCGGAAGCTCCATCCACTTCTCTATAGGCCTTACACTATCACCAAGGTTGTGGGTGACAATGATTTTGAGCTCAACAGTCCCCCCTTCCGTGGCTTGCACCCACTGTTCAATGTCGACCTGCTTCGACCATATTTTCCACTATTATTGGACACGTCAAAGATCACAGAACAATTGAAACCAACAGAGCTCAACCATGACTGCATGGAACATGAATCCACTGATTGTATGGTGGACACACAGGTCAAGGGAACTCGGGAGAAGAGGATCCATCTTTATTAGGTTGTCAAGGCGGGGAAGCTCTTGCACCAAGGAAAGTGGCTCACCCAGGGCCAAATTCAATAGAAATTTCCTCACCTGATGGGGGAACTCAGTGCAATGGAGACCATTGATTCCTAAGGGGGGAGGACTGATACAGGTGGATATTAGTGGCCACCCACCTATTCCAACTGAATCATCTTGATATTTTTTAGTTCAACATGTTTCTCTGTAATGATGGAATTTCTTTGTAATTGTAGGTTTTACACTTTTGGGGCTGTACTAAATCCCTACACAGCATCTAGGTGGTCGACCACCTATTAAAATTGACTTATTTTGGAATTTTTGATGTCAGTACATCATTTTGTACTTTCAGGGCTGTCTTGAGGCCCTAAATTGTTTCTTTTTGGCTTTCCACAGTCAAAATTTAGATGGAGTCATAGTTTGATGGCATAATTTATAATTCTCAAAAATAGATTTCCAACGGGCTATCACATGCCTAAAACGAAGATCGTATGGAAAAGTTACGACCTCGGGAAGTTGATGTACCAACTTATCCATTAGGGCTCACATAAATTTTTGCGTTTCATCTCCTAGGTTTAGGTTTTTGGATTTCTATGGTTTTGGCATTCATGAGTAATGTTAAAAAGGCCTTTGGAGCCTCATTGTAATCATTCTTCTCAGACCAATGCACGTAGTAGCCACATCTCTTCTCATAGATAACTACCACCATTCAAGCAAGTTGTTTTCAGTTTTGTAGTTTTACAGTTTCAACCTATTTTCTTTATTCAATAGAAGTTATTGTTGACTAGATATTTGTTGTTGTTCTCTGTATCTCTATGTTATTGTATTCAATCTTTTATTCATTTCATTCCTCTCATAAATCTGGATCAATAACACATCATACTTATGAGTAAACCAGGTTCAATATTTTATTTTAGTAAAATAGGTTTATCCTTTGAAACAATTTTGAAATTTGACACCCTATGTTTGCACAACAAGAACATAGGTGTTTCAAGTGTTAATGTTGAAAATAAAACAGGGATTAAAAACTTTAGAGATCATAAAATCGTAAAATTTCAACAATCAATGATTATTGTTGGATTCAACTAGAAGAATATTCTTCTTAGATGTACCATTTGACATGGAAAAATCTATTTAAGAGAACATTAAACAATCAATGATTATTGTTGGATTCAACTACAAGAATATTTTTCTTAGATGTACCATTTGACATGGGAATATCTATTTAAGAGTATAATGAAGGACAAAAAAAAATCATAGGATAGAGAGGGTATCCATTTGATTAAGACCAACTTACAACAAGGAAAATAAACCCCACCTACCAAAGAAAACCATCCCAAAATTCTCTACGACGATAGCTAACTCCATGAACCACCTTGAAATGACACTGCATTGCCAAAAAAAAAAAACATGGTAGTGGAAGTTTCAAATATGACACTATAATAACCTAGTGATCCAAAGGGAAGGCCACCCTTGTAACCAACTAGAAGTATAAATAGTATACAGCCTAAGTGGGCCTAATGGTTAAGAACGTGTATTTCTTCTTAAGAGGTCACAGGTTCAAATCCAGAGGGGGGTAGGGTATGTATACTTTCGTAGACTTTACCAGTCAAATCGCTGGGCTTGGCCGTGACCTTCAAAATAGATTATTATTATTATAAATATGCATGAGAGAGAAAAATGTAATACCTAAATAAGGATAGTTTTGTGTAATTAGTCACAATATTCTTATTACATACTACACTCTATATACATGAGTTATTTTAAGTGTATTGTATTCTTAAATGATTTCATATGTTATATTTGTAAAAAGAATGCTTTAATATAATAAGGGTCTAATAACTTAATTAGTGACATAATTTTTAAGTTAAGGATTTTGCATTATCATTGTTGTAAAATAATGTTTCTCTTCTTTCATATGCGCTTCTCTTATCATTTTATCAATACAACCAACCATTTTATGGTATTTATTGGAGACATCTTCTTGTATTATTCAAATTTGTAGGTGCAAGGCACCCTTGGATGTGTAAATGGTCTCATTTTTCCTTGTTTTTGTCTCTTAATCTTTGCCTATATTTTAGTTCTTTCCATATTTGCAATAATTGTTTATATTCTAGTTCTTTCCATAGTTGCAATAATTGTTCTATTTTTAATTCTGAAACACTCTAAGTTCGTATTACATGGTATTAATCAAGTAAAAGTTGAGGTGTATTTCAATATAAACCTTTTAGTCTCGTTTTTTCTATGGGTGTGGTATATATTTATGTTTCTTTTTATGCATGTGGTATAGATTTCTAAGGAGAAGAACCCAATCAAATTTCAACATTTTAATATGACATAAATTCTACCTTGACATGTAACCCAATTTCCTTTTATAAATTATTTTCTAACACTATATAAATTTTTTCAAATATTTACCCTAAAATATTGAATATCTTATAGATCAATAAACTATATAAATTTTTTAATACAGCCTGAGTGGGCCTAATGGTTAAGAACATGTGTTTCCTCTTAAGAGGTCATAGGGTTCAAATCCAGAGGAGGGTAGAGTATGTATACCTTCGTAGACTAGTCAAATCACTGACCATAACCTTAAAAATAGATTATATATATATATATATATATATATATATATACAAAGTTAAACAATATTCCACCATACCTACCACTCTTTACATTTTGAGTTGGTGGAATACTTCCGTTACATCTGAAGTGCTCCGTAAGCATTAGCGTCTTATCTATCGACTGTCGTATAAATTGATCGAGTTGGTGGAATACTTCCGTGAGATGTGAAGTGCTTTTTCACATTAAATCGTATTCTATGTTAAATTTGCACAATGTCAACCGATATTTGTCGATGTCATATATTCAGATTTCCATTCGGGACTATTGAAAGTGAAGCCAGGCTAGTGCTTAGCGAGAGGTTTCCATACGTAACTAGGACCCTGAAGCCGTTGCAATAAGGTTGAAAGCCTATCAGATTTTCCACCACTTGAACGGTTTTCCACATTTCATAATTTTTGAAAGAGATATATATTCGCTGACTCATCTCAAGTTAAGCAAAGCATGACAGAAAATTCCATGCACTATGATTAAGGTTGCAAATGACAGCAGGGACGACTCTTCTAAAGTTGAGCATCGCAGATGGTTGAAAATGACATGAGGGATGAGAAACTCACCACGATAATTTTAGCTTTTTGTGCATAGATGCTGATAGTGACATAATTGAATTTGCTTCCTGCGAGGATCAACAACAATCAGCAAGTGTCAACTAAAAACTGTGTCCCATATATGGGAAGATTTTTTTCCTAATTGAATTTTTGACTTGGAAAAAGTTAAAATAAAGTTTCAAAAGCAGTGCACTAACCAATTAAGTTTACATCTCATTTTAAAATAAAGTTTTAAACACAGTGCACTAATCAATTAAATTAACATCTCATTTTAAATAAAATTTTAAACACAGTACACTAATCAATTAAGTTAACATCTCATTTTAAAATAAAGTTTTAAACGCAGTGCACTAATCAATTAACTTAACATCTCATTTTAAGAAAGTGAAGTGGAATTTTAGACTTATAGTGTCAGTTCCAGAACCCCAAATACCACATAACAATCAATACACACTCACTAGAAACAACTACATAAACAAACAAACCTAAACACTTTCATAAATACCATTTTTAAAAAATGCAAGTCCAGTCTTAATATTTCTGAACGTGTCAAACGGAAAGGCACTTTGAAAAAACGAATAATACCAGATGAGAAAATAAAAATTAGTCTTTCTCTTTAATCCTGTTCTTGTTAGAAGTTAAATATATGGATCCCATGAATATTGTCAACAACGCCACTTCAGAGAAAATATTAGAAAAAACTATATGTATGCCGAGACAATGTATGCATGGCACATATTCCCTACTTTTTGAGAAGTGACGTTGATTAATTTTGATTCATAATGTTTTGAGCTAGTTGTTGGCAAGCACTTGGCTTCCACGTGAGTTAGATAAAGCATTAATATGTTTGAAGGTCCATATTATTTTGATTTAGTGTTAATTTGTTAAAAGTTAATATGTAATAACAAGTGTTGCATCGCAGTATAATGGGGAGAGTTAGTAATATTGTTAAGAAAATTTGTATGGCGAGTTCTGACTAAGCAAAGTAATGACAATCTCTTTCAAACATGTGTGTTAAGTTGTTACTAGTAAAAGTATAATCCATGTGCATTGGAAAGGGTGCGAAGGTAATGGGGATGAAAGGAAGCGATAAATGCTTTGAAATATTTGTGAAGTTGGGTAGGTTCCAAAGCTTGTGAGCCGGACGAATTGTATAGTACGGAAGTTTTCGGTGGAAGATGTGCATCACGGAATTGTAGATGGCAGAAGTTCTCGGTGCAAGATCTATAATTGCGCCAACTCGAAGATCGGCTTCTATAAAGTTGGCTAACTATGGAATTGTAGATTGCCGAAGTTTTGGGTGCAAGATGTATATCACTGAAAAGGGGAAAAGAAAGTTTGGTTACGAAAACCCGACAAGTAGTTATGAAAAACAACGACAGTGGGTCGGACTCCCATATGCTTGAATGCCTTTTTTGCATATTAATGCAAATGAGCGAACCTGTATGTTGAGTTGTCGATAGTAAAAGAATAATGAATGTGCATTGGGAGGGGCGAGAATGTGGCGGGTATTGAAAAGGGTGATAAATGGTTTGAAAGTTTTGTGAACCAGGGTCGAATTGTAAATGACGGAAGTGTTGGGTGGAGTGTTGTGTGCAACATGTATATCACGGAAAAGGGGGCATAAGAATTCGATAGCGCGAAGTCGCGATGAATTGTAGATTCTACAAGTTTTGGGTGCAAGATGTATACCGCGCACTTGTAGATGATGACATTTTTGGGCGCAAGATTTATAATAGTGGCAACCCGGGGATTGGTCAGACTCCCATAAATCGTTGTTGAATGCGTTTGTTGCTTACAAATGCCAATCAACGAACCAACATGTATATCATGGAACAGGGGGCATAAAAATTCGATAGCGCTAAGACGTGACCCCACGGAGAGATAATTGGGTGTTGTCCCTTGGTTATAGAGTAAGGAAGAAAGTGAAGAAAACTGAACAAAAAAGATGAAGTACGAACTGGGTGGAAGGTACATTGACTGAGAATGGGTCCAAGTGGTCAAAGAAGCAGAAAAGGAGGAGCGAAGTAAGAGAAACCAAGCCGTTGAACGAGAAGATCGAGGAAGACAGATAAGCAAGGAAGATGGACTGTAGACAACTCAACAAGAGAAAAAAGCCACCAACGGATGCTTTGGAGCACCTCACCGGAAAGAAGGAAAGACAAGCTAGCAAAGCCCTGAAAACGTGGGTCAAATTTGACCTAGGGTTTTAGACACCTAGGTTTTTTACACCCAGGTTTCGACCTAGGGTTGTCCAAGAGTCATTGTAATGTATAAATAAATATCCAGAGGAGCGAGAAAAGGGTTGGTTGTGGCTCAATGGTTGGTTCGTCATTATTGTTGTTGTTGACTGATTACTGTTGTGCGAGGAAGAAGTGTTGTGTGTGAGATCATTCTTGTATTGTAAGATCTTCAGCTGGGTGTGAAGATCGACCTTGCAGCTGGCTGCGCAGGGAGGGGAGATAGAGAAGAGAGAAAGAGAGAGAGAGATCTGCAAGCTAAGTGTGTAGATAGAACTGTATTAAGAAACACAGTTCTGTGGACGTAACCCGAGGGGAGGGGGTGAACCACGTATATCTTATTGTCTTCTCTGATTGATGATGTGTTCTTTTCTTCTGATTAGTCTGTTATTGCATTATTGAGCTAGATCTGAGATATAACTGCGCAAAGTAGGTTTAAGGTGGAAAGGAATATCTAGTTGCTATGTGTTATAGTTCTAGATCCCCTTTTCATTACTTATGGTTGTAGACACCTGTGTCCTGCAACCCCCTATTTCTACTTCGGGTGAGACTGCATCTGCTTCGCAGGTGTTGCCAAAAGGGCCAGCAGTTAGGGCTTGTTGGTGTGTTGTTAGAGTTGAACCCTGGGTCTGCCCCTGTGCCAGCAAATGGTTCCATTGTCGGGACTAGGATCTTCTTGACGGAATGTCAAGGTGATTTCCATCGAAGACAGGGATTCCGAAGTGGATAGAAGAACAAGAAAAGGACTTTTCCGAAGCTTAGAACAAGAACCCTAGCCTTAGTACAAAGGATTGGTTGGGAAGGTATATCTTTACTGATATACACAATATTTTCTTTGGAGGAATTCATAAGGAGCTATATGAGTGGTTAGCCAGATTAGCAGATACCCAGTCTGAAATCAGATCTAGACCACCTGTGGTTTGGACGTCGGTGCTAATCAAGAAGGTCAAGAGAGTTGATAACGCCATGTCAAGATCAGTAGATCACTGGTTTGATAACTGTCACATACCCACTGTGACTAATAATAATTTTTTCACCTTTTCTCGACAGACAGAATCCCCGTAATCCTATAGGGATTAGCACCAGCTAGCGATTCCCTTTTTTTCCACCTCCGTGTGATCATTGATCATGATCACAGGGCAAACAACTACGCGCGTTTTCGCATTTCCCGACTCAGTGATATAAGCGGGTCGAGTCTTTCAACTCTGCAAACCTCGAAACGTTGTAACGCCGAAAAAGGCTTCAGTCGGCAATTAGCCCCCTGGGCTATGCCTTGGCCCGTATGACCACTTCTCATAAGACCGCAGTCTTATTCCCTTCAGGAATTTTCAGTACGAGAGTCCGAATTCTTGTCAACGGGACTCCCGAATTCCTGATTTCTAATTTCTCGAAATGGCCTTTGTCACATTAGCCCTCCTGGATATGCCTTGATCCAGGTGACCACTCCTCATAAGACCTTCGTCCTATTTCTTTCGAAATTTATGAATACAAGAGCCCTACCTCTTGTCAACGAGACTCCCGAATTCCCGATTTGCGAAATCCCGATGGACTCTTCCTTTCGGGACTCTCCTGAAATCCTAGATTGTTGCCACGTGTCCTCCCTCAGATGGATGATCCTCGTCGTTTCGCGATTTTGCGACTTGCGACCCTCAGTGACACAGATCCTCTATCAATTCGAATCCTTGGTATCTGAAATATCGATGGACTCTCGATCTCCGCCACGTGTCCTCCACGGATGGACGGTCCAGATTGTTTCAGGACTTCCATCATGGAGTGTCCCTATTTCTTGTCCTTGAGACCTCCGAAATCCCGGTACCAACTCCTCTTTTGGGACCTTCGCCTCTGTTCACGAGGGATTAACCCTCATGCATCTCCTGACAGATCCAACGGCTGTCGGGTTTTCTAACTAATATCTGACGGTTCAGATATGTCCCACGCTGGGCACTCTCCTGCTGCTCCCTCGACGTGGAAAACCAACGGTCCAGATCTCTTCACTACTTACGGAGATAAAATAAAAGGGTTAAGGTGTCCAACGCCCTTGTGTCTTCCTCCAATCTAACGGTTTTTCTTCACTGTAGATCTTCCGACAGTATCTCGTTTGTCATTCGATACTTAACCCTATGCTGCCATCTCGGGATTTCGCAGATCAAGGTTTTGGGAATTGCGAGTCTGAGAGAACTCACGCTTAGATACCCTGGGTGCCAAAATGCTGAAATGTCGGGTTTTAAGAGGCCCATTCTTCCTCGTATAGGATGGATAAGACTTGCACCTTCAAATCCTTTTTCAGGTTCTTGGTAAGCTTTCCAAGAAGGGTGTATCTATGGGGAGATCTATCCAGGATATTACCTGAGATGGATAAGGGTCTAGATTTCTCGAGAACAGACTTGAAGTATGAATTAATTCAATATGTATATATATATATATATATATATATATATATATAAATCTATCTATAAACAGAAGCCATACATGGTCCTTCCAATAAAAGCATGCAACCACCATTTCTGATTAAAACACCACACGGACAGTCTTATACTCAAACCATTCATAAACTGCACAAACTATGAGCATACATGTCAGCATATAAATTTCAAGATGCAAGATGATCATAAATGCTAGAATATACATTTCAAGATGCAAGATGTAAAACATTTATCAAAAATAACACCAGATGTGATTGCAACTGCTGAGAGGGGTGCTCGTTTCCACCCAAATGTAGGCTCAACGACTCCCAACGGATTTACCACTAGCCACCCCCGAGCTGAGACCACGATGTTGCGAGACTGAGTCTCTATTCGCCAGTGACCGAGAACGAAGGTTACTCTCCTTCTTCTCTGCTATCACTCACTCTGTATTTTTCCAGAGTTCTTTCTCTTTCCCTCACATCTGCCCCCTTGATCGCACACTCTTCTTGCCTTTTCTCTCTTCGACGAGGTTGTGTACGGCACGATCTTCCTCGTGATGGTCAGGTCTGAGGAATCTACAGATGGGCGGTTCACCCCCATCCCTCATTACTCATAAGGAGCTAATTACCTACCAACCTGGTGAGTCATTTAATTCGGGGCCAGCGAGCCGCTCTTGGTTCTCCAGGCGAGTGAAGTCCAAATACGATATTGGTTTCGGTGGAAGTTAACGCCACCATTCTAGGTGCCTTCCACCACCTTTCTTCAGCCATCGTGGTCTCTTTTTCAACACAATTCCCTCTCAGCAGTCCTACAATATATATATTTATAATATCATTCACATTCATTGACCTTTTTCACAAGGTCCATTCACATCACACATTCACATTTCTGAGTTTGCCACAATACTTGGCCAGTATAGTTATTTTTTTACAGATTGGGGGAAACAGGGTGTTACAATAACACTATTGGAGGGTACATTACAGAGTTTTCTATTGACATAGTAGAGTCATATAGACAAGTAGAGAGATATTTCTTTAAGGGACCGAGAGGAAAAATTTTACACTTTTTGAAGTTGAAGATCAAGATGCTATTGCATGAGAAGAACATCTTGAATATACAATAGTTGGTTAGATCGAAAAGATAATGTTCAATGTCTCAGACACCGACAATGACATAGATGTTCGACATACACGCAGTGGGAGAACCTTTAGAGAGGTTCCTCTGGTGAACTTGTTTGAGCTGAATCACAAACCACTAGTACAAGACGAAGGGTTCTACAGTGGAGAAGAAGAAGAGTTATTGAACGAGGAACACTTAGAGTCTGCTAGGGCAAAGGAAGGGAAGACTGAAGAACCTCGTCGAGAAGAATTAGAAACTTCAGGAACTACGCTGACTATCGAAGTAAGTACTATTACTCCTCCTGTTGTTTTAGCAGCGTTAAGTAACCTGAGTAGACAGAGTTATCAGAGCACTCAGAGCATTGTTACCAGTAGTTCGGTACATACTCAGTCAATAAACCTAGGAGGATATATGGCAGATGAAATGAGGCTACCGATCTTTAGAGGAGATGGATCTGAAGATCCTGATCAACACTGGTTCTTATGTGAAGCTCTATGGAGTACTAAGCAAGTCAATGACGAAGTTTTTAAGAGAGCTTAGTTTAGTATTACCTTGAGAGACCGCACACTGAGATGGTACATGAAGTTTTTTAAAGGAACTGTACAACCTAAACCGTTGAATGATATAAAAACTGCGTTGGGTGCATAATTCAATAAACATAAGTCGAAGTTGCAGTGCATTACAGAACTGAAAGAAATCAAGAAGAGAGTAGTTGAACCTGTTTGGGAATTTGATTAGAGATTTAAGACCTTGACAGGTCGTTTAAGATTTCAGATCCCAGACGATCAGAACAAGGAATGGTTCATTGCTTCCCTCCTACCACACATCATAGTTCCTTTGTTGCAGCAGAAGGTCTCTTCGCAGGCTGAGGCATTGGAGATCTCCATGAAACTAGAATCAACCCCTATAGGAGAATCTAGCCCAGGTATGAGTCAAATTTTGAGTTAGCTAACTAGCTTATCTCTGCAGGTCGAAGATATGAAGAAAGACAAGGGAACATATAAAATAGAAGACATCTGGTGTATCATATGCAAATCAAAGTGCGATGACAAGGAGCACTATCCTCTATTTAATGATTACTTAGCCTCTAGAGCTATGATCCCTTTAAAGCATGTTACTCTACCCTGGTGCGAGGTATGTAGAAATAGACATCTCCCTGGTCAATGTTATT
>ML810212.1:47789-70987 GCA_009831015.1 Picea engelmannii
ATGCAAATCAAAGTGCGATGACAAGGAGCACTATCCTCTATTTAATGATTACTTAGCCTCTAGAGCTATGATCCCTTTAAAGCATGTTACTCTACCCTGGTGCGAGGTATGTAGAAATAGACATCTCCCTGGTCAATGTTATTACATGCAAAAATATGTCTAGACACCTACCAATATTTATTGCACATTCTGTAAATCTGTGGGGCATGATGACAAGTATTGTAGGGATTATGACCTCTTTCATGAAAGGTCAAGAGATACATATAGGATTCAAGGAGAGATGTTGGAGGAGGGAAATTCTACGTAGTTTAACTCTCCAGGAAGAGGAAACTTCAACCCTTACGGTGGATTCATAGGAAGAGGAGGAGGAGGAGGCATGGATCGAGGTCAAGGTCAGATCATTTGTGATAACCTCACAGATCTAGGTCACTTGGAAAGGGACTGTCATAACCCTTGTACCACTGACAGCTACTGCAGCTCATTTGAGCATGTCATTGAAGATTGTCCAGTACTGCTAGCAAAACTTCAGGAGAGATGAGGAGGAAACCAACAAGTACAACTAATTTCAGCAGAAACTCACAGAGAGGATCCGAGAGTCACTGTTATCACTAGAGGAGGCACTGTTACAGGAGAAGACAGGGTGACTCTAGGGAAGACTACAAAAGAATCAAGGGTCAGAAGAGCTGCAGAGAAAACACATGTGTTTGATCCAAGGAAATAAAAGAAGACGTTTGAAGAGGAAAAAAGAGAATTTGGAAGAGATGAGGCCTCTTCATCAAAGACACAACTAGAAGTGAGAGAATGTGGAATGCCTCTAGCATTTGATCAGTCAGTTGCGCCCGGATATGGAAAATAGGTAAGCAAGCTTGTCATCTTCTTATATACGTTCATTGATTTGATTAAGGATGGAAGCACTATATAAGAACTACAAGATCCTCTATTGAATAGAGAATTACATCAATTATCCAGAAAGAGAAGGACAAACGAACAAATACACCTTAATGCTCATATTGGGGACTATGACATAGATTATGTGGTCCTTGACTTAGGATCAGAAGTCAACGTTATGACCAAGCAGGCCTGGGCATTGATGGGAAAACCTAATTTGATTTATTCCTGTATCAGGCTCAAGATGGCTAATCAATAGGAAGTAAGCCCCTTTGGGAGGCTGGAGCATGTTCCTGTGGACATCAATGGGGTGAGGACGTTTTTGGACTTCGAGGTTATTGAGATTGTTGACAATAGTTGTCCTTATCTTGTGTTGTTAGGAATTCATTGGGCTTTCAAAAATTCTACTGTGGTTGACTTAAAGAAAAGAAGAATGATGTTTGAAGGTGATGGCCTTAGGGTCATTGCACCACTTGATCCTGATGAAGGTTACAGATACACAAAACCCATCAAAGAAGAAGACCGTGGATACGAGCTAGAGAATATATACAAATTGACAAAAATACAATAGGATTACATTAATCCTACATCAAATGGGAATTTAAGTTGGTGAAGTGAAAAAACATGCTCATCATATTTGGAAGAAGCACTAGAGAACTGGCAGACCAAAATGTATGAATTTTTTGCGAGGAGGTGTGCTAGACTAACTGAGGAAGTTCGGTGGATTGGCACAAAAGTAAGTAACCTGCCCAATTTTGATGGTTTAAATCATTTAGAAACTTTCTTATTGGAATTTGAAGAAATTGTACCAGTACAACATAGGTTTTTAGCACTAGATGAGGCCTTGAAAGAAACACCAACGATATGGTGGGGAACACACAAGAACAACATCGCGGACTGGGTGCAATGTCGCACTTTGATGACAATGTTCTTTTTAGAACAAGTCAAAGGATGCGAAGTTAGATACAAAGGTCAAAGTTGTCTGAAGGACCATGTGCGAAGTTTGTGAGGAGGCCTAAAGCAACACTGCTCAAGAAAAGTGGGTGCATAAATTCATTAACACCTTGGACACAATGCCTATTAATTGGTATTTGCAAGAAGAACTGTGCCTCACCACTTTAGATTGGTACGGTATGACTCAGAACTTTGTAGCTACATTTTTATTTGAGAGTTAGTATCCCACAGTGGAATAATCTTTACAAGTTGGAAGACAGAGAGTCTTTGAGGAGGCAGCTAACCTCCCTTTGGATAAAGAAGAAGATGAATGGACTGCACCTCTTCAGAAACTGCAAGGTTGTTACAATATCAATACTGATGAAGGAGATGATCCTAGAAATGTGAACATCGCAGAAACAAAAGGACATAGAGCATAGAAGGACATGGAGTCGAACTAACTTTTATTGGACAGCCAATTAAAATCAAGAAAGTTAATATTGGAACATAGCAAGCACCTAAACTCGCAAATGTTGGAGATTATTGGGATGATGCCACTATTGACAGGATCGCATAACTACTGCATGAATACCAAGACTTGTTTCCAACCAAGTTCACCAACATGAAAGGCATTAAAGTGCCCATGGGAGAAATGAATATCCCCTTAAAACCAAATGCAAGGCCAGTCAAGAAGAGACCCTACAAATTGAATCCCAAGTATAAACAGAAAGTCAAAATTGAATTAGATGGAATGTTGGAAGTAAGAATCATAGAACCTGTTGAAAAGTCAGAATGGATTATCCCTATGGTGGTAAAAGATAAGAAGACAGGAGAAATTAGGATTTGTGTAGACCTAGGGAAGCTAAATGATGCAAGCTTACATGATCCATTCCCTACACCATTTATTGACGAAGTGTTAGATAATGTGGGAGGAAAAGAAGTTTACTCCTTCAAAGATGGATTTTCAGGTTATCACCAGATCAAGATTGCTAAGGAAGATCACTATAGGACCACATTTGCAATAGAATGGGGTTCTTTCCAGTACATAGTGATGCATTTTGGATTGAAGAATGCACCAACCACCTTTTCTAGGGTGGTGGTCGAAGCATTCAAGGAATTTTTACATAAATTTTTGGAAGCATATTATTGATGAATGGACTGTTTTTAGCTTATTGCAAAATCATATTGAATGTTTAAGACTAATGTTGGATAAGTGAAAGCAATGCCAGATTGCCATGAACCTAAATAAGTGTATCTTCTTTCCACCCTTTGGACTGTTGCTAGGCCATATTGTGTGTAAGAAGGGGTTGCTGGTAGATCCTTCCAAGATTACCATCATTGTTGATCTAACTCCTCCTACTTCGGTTAGATAGTTGTGCACTGCACTGGGACATACCAGATACTATAGAAAGTTGATCAAGGGATATGCACAGATGACAACACCCATGGAAAACATTTTAAAGAAATATTTTCAGTTTAAATGGTTAGAATAATGTCAACATAGCTTCGACACACTGAAACAAAAGATGGTCACTGCGCCTATTCTGGGTTTCCCAGATTGGAGTAAAGAATTAGATGTGTATGTCGATGCTTCATATATTGAAATAGGAGCAGTGTTATCACAACCAGGAGTAGGAGATATTGACCATCTGTTAGCCTTTGCTAGTAGACAAATCTCTACAGTTGAAATAAACCACACTACCACCGAGAGACAAGGGTTAGCCATGGTGTACACGTTGCAAAAGTTTCAACACTACTTGTTGGGAGGACATTATAAGATGTTCACTGATCACTCTGTGTTGAAATATCTAGTCAACAATCTAGTGTTGGGGGGAAGAGTATGCAGATGGCTAATCTTATTCCAGGAATATGATTTTGAGATCGTGGTCAAGCTAGGGAGAATGAACAAGGGACCTGACCACTTGTCTAGGTTAGAACATGGAAAGGAACCTACTAGTTTGGAAGACACACTACCAGATGCACAGTTGCTGGCCATCAGGAAAGTCGATGATCACTTCTCCAAGATAGTTCAATTCCTATCCACATTAATGGAACCTCGTGAATATATAGTTATTCAGAAGAAACAACTGGTAGTTCGTGCTGCAGATTTTTCACTTATAGATGGACAAATAAATAAGATGGGACCCGATGAAATATTGAGGATATGTGTTATGGAGGCAAAAAGACCTTTGATTATGGAAGAATCACATGAAGGCATCGCAGGAGGACACTATGCAGGGAAAGAAACAATAGAGAAGGTTCTTAGAGCTTGCCTCTGGTGGCCCACTTTACACAAAGATGCTAAGGAATACTACAGAGCCTGTGATGTATGCCAAAGGGTTGGGAAACCTTCCAGAAGAGATGATATGCCTTTAGAACCTCAACTAACTTTACAGGCCATTGAGAAATGGGTTGTTGATTTTGTGGGACCTATCAACCCACCAGGAAAGCGCACAGGAGCTCGATACATCATCACTGCGAAAGAGTATTTGACCAGATGGGTAGAAACAAGAGTAGTTAAGGACTGTAGTGAAACTACAACTGCGTGGGTCATATTTGATGATATCATAACCAGGTTTGGATGCTCGAAGATCCTTATGATCGATCAAGGTACACATTTTATCAATAAGACTATTGAAGCCTTGACTCAGGAATTTGCAGTCCACCACCAGAAGAGAACTCCATACCATCCACAGGCAAATGGGATAGTCGAATCTTTTAATAAGATCTTGGAGACCGCGCTGACGAAGATTTGCAGTGTGAATAGAGATTATTGAGATTTGAGAGTACCAACAGTGTTATGGGCTTATAGGACCACTTGCAAAAAGTTGACAATGCAGACTCCCTTTAAGTTGGTTTATGGTCTGGAAGAAGTGATCCTGAGGGAATATTTGGTTTGTAGTCTAATAATTACAGCATTCACAAATATGGATGACACTGGCGCTATTCAAAATAGGCTCACGCAGTTGGTGGAACTAGAGGAAGACATATTTATTGCGAGATATCATCAACAGGTACATAAGGATTGTGAAAAGACCTATCATGACAGACACATCAAGAGGAAAACATTCAATAAAGGAGATATGGTATTGGTATATGACAACAAGTTCAGGACACATTGGCTTGGGCCATATGAGGTTTCCTATGTTACAGAAGGAGGAGCTGCGCAGTTGAAGACCCTGAATGGAGAATGGAAATAAGGTTTGATAAATGTGGGCCATTTGAAATTGTACTATGACAACCAACTGACCTGCAACTCTCATTAAAAGCATAGAAAATAAGGTTATAGGTACCAGGTGTAGGTGAAACTGGGTACCAGACATAGAAAAGACAGTCTGCACAAGGAAGGGAGGGACAGAGCAGAAAACACAGGCTTCTTCGTGTAGTCTAATGTCGAAGTGAAACAAAAGGTTCAGTCTTGAAGTGCCTCGGGATGAGTCACATGTGAGTCTTGGGGGATTGTTGTCCCTTGGTTATGGATTAAGGAAGAAAGAAAAGAAAAAGGAAAAGAAAAGATAAAATACGAACTGCGTGGAAGGCACATTGATTGAGAATGGGTCCAAGTGGTCAAAGAAGAAGAAAACAAGGAGATAAGTAAGAGAAAGCAAGTCATTGAATGAGAAGATCGAGGAAGACAGATAAGAAAGGAAGATGGAGTGTAGAAAACTTAGCAAGAGAAAAAATCCACAAACGAATGCTTTGGAGCACCTTGTAAGAAAGAAAGAAAGACAGGCTGACGAAGCCCTGAAAACGCGAGTCAAAGTTGACCTAGGGTTTTAGACACATAGGGTTTGGTATCTAGGGTTTTGACACCTAGGTTTCGGCCTAGGGTTGTCCAAGAGTCATTGTAATGTATAAATGAAAATCTAGAGGAGCGAGAAAAGGGTTGGTTGTGGCTCAATGGTTGGTTTGTTGTTATTGTTGTTGTTGAGTGATTGTTGTTGTGCGAAAAAGAAGTGTTGTGTTTGAGAGAATTATTGTCTTCTAAGATCTTTAGCTAGGTGCAAAGATCAATCCTATAGCTGGATGCGTAGGGAGGGAAGATAGAGAAGAGAGAAAGACAGAGAGATCTGCAAGCTAAGTGCGCAGCTAGAACTATATGTTTTCATATAATATATCAAGAAACACAGTTATGTGGACATAGCCCCAGGGAGGGGGTGAACCACATATATCTTGTTGTCCTCTGTGATTGATGTTGTGTTCTTTTCTTCTGGTTAGTCTATTATTGCATTATTGAGCTAGATCAGAGATATAACTGTGCAAAGTAGGTTTAAGTTGGAAAGTAATGTCTAGTTGTTGTGTGTTATAGTTATGGATCCCCTTTGAATTACTTTTGGTTGTAGACACCTATGTCATGCAACCCCCTATTGCTACTTCATGTGAGACTGCATTTGCTTCGCATGTGTTGCTGAAAGGGACAATAGTTAGGGTTTGCTGGTGCATTGTTAGAGTTGAATCCTGGGTCTACCCCTCTGCCAACATTGGCTAAGTGTTGAAAGGAAATGTAGTCGTTTGGGTTCATGATGTGACGATATAATACCAATCAACGAGTTTGAAAAACGTCAGGTTCAAGTTTAAATATATTTATTTAAATTGTGTTATATTAATGTATCTTAATGCAAGTTTTGGGTGCAAGAATGAATATGCATTGAGGATGGAAGGAATATGAATATGCAAGTTTTTTCTTGTTGATGCCAATAAGAAAACCTATCAGTAGTAAAAGAAGAATGAATATGCATTGAGGATGGCAGGAATACCATCTTCCGTGTTACACATTTTGCACTGAATTGTTCTGATATATACAATTTGACAGTTGGGGACTTACGTCTCCTCGGGTATCCTTGTCACCCTATTTTGAAGCTTGTTCGACCACTTTTCACACTTAACCATTTCTTGACATATCTTTTGTGGATCGTCGAGTTCGTGGGTTCAGGAAATTTCCAATTTCTAGTTGTTGTTTCCCGTGACTGCTACCTTCATACTTCTTTCCAAGTATATGCAATATGTATACAACTTATCCATAAACATAAAAAAAACATCTTTCTAGGAAATGGAATATCTATTGCAGATTTGAATATAAACCAAATTCCCGTTTCTTTTTTCCTTCTACTCTCTCTTTCTCCTTAGTCGTTTTTCCGAAAATGTTTCAATGCCACACTCCCACATCATACCATCTTCTCTGATACACAATTGTCACCCCATTTTGAATCCCTGGTGTATGATTTCCATATTTCACCATTCTTAGAATGTATTTCGTGCCTCCAATTTCATACTTACCTGAATTTTTTGCTTGCAGATTCTTCGACATGCAGAGTGCAATTCCAGTGTTCCTTGACTTGCAAATAGCCCCTCGGTTTCCACGATATACAAATTGAATTTCGTACTTTCGATCAATACAATTTGATCATCGGGGCTTCATGTGTCCTCGAGAATCCTTTTCATCCTATTTTGAAGCCCATCCGACTGCTTTCCACAACAATTTCTTTTGCGAATCGTCTGGTTGGCGGGTCCAGACAATTTCCAATTCCTAGTCGTTGTTTTCCGTGCTCGCCACCTTCACATTTCTTTCCAAGTTTATGTAATAAGTATATAAATTCTCCAGGAACATGTAGAAAAATATCTTTCCAAGAAATGGGATATCTATTATATATGTGAATATATTAACCCTTCTTTTCCATCTTCTATGCTTAACCAAATTCTTGTTTCTCTTTTGCTTGTAATTTATCTTTCTCGTTACCTAGTCATTTTTCCGAAAGTTATGAACTCATGTATAGTGAAGCTTGTGAGTTCCATTGGTTCGGGATCAAATTTCAAATGATGGAAGTGTTTTCTGCAAAATGTGTATCATAGAATTGTTGGGTGAAAAATGTATATGACGGAAGTGTTGGGTGCAAGATGTATATCACGGAACATGCAGGATAAGAATTCGATAGTGCTAAGTTGGGATGCTGTGGTGAGATAATTGGCTAAGTGTTGAAAGGGAAGGTGGTTGGTCAAGCTCCTGATGTGAAGATATAGATGGAAATGAGGATTTGTAAATCCCCTAACTGGTCAACCCGCGGGCAATCTAGGAGCCCGAGAAAGTCAGGTTGAAGTTTAAAGGGATTGTTTTTTTTTGTTTATTTAAAATGTATTAATATTAATGTATCTTAATAGATTATATGTGGTCCAAATGTAAATCATGTTTGAATCTGAATGGTGTTTTGGGTTCACAATTTTTGCTCAAACCCACAAGCAATAGAGAAAAAAAATATAAGACTTTACATTTTGTATATCAAAGAATATTCTAAAATATAGGAAGCTGCAATACATGCAAAATATATAACATGAACATGTACAGGGAAATGAGTTAATTTTAAGAATAAATACAAATTTCAAATAAGAGCACCAAACATTGAAGATCACCATAGAACAACCTCAAATATTTATATCCAGATAAACTGGGTCACAAAATACATTTGGGAATATTACCCAAAAACAATTGTCTTCAAATTTGTAAAAAAATATATAGTTCAGTACATATTCTGTGAAATAAAAATGAGGATTCCTACATATGCAAACAACCCCCCAACTTCCATGATATACAAATTGACTTCCAGAATCCTACATCAACCCCTCTTTTGTGTTACATAGTTTGCACTCAAAAGTTATGATCAATACAACTTCACCGTCGGGGCGTCATGTCTCCTCAGGAACCCTTGTCAGCCTATTTTGAAGCTCATTCGACTGCTTTCCATGACAATTTCTTTCACGGATCATCGTGTCGGCGGGTCCAGAAAATTTCCAATTCCTAGTCATTGTTTTCTGTGCCTGCCACCTTCGCACTTCTTTGCAAGTATATGTAATAAGTATATAAATTCTCTAGAAACATGCAGGAAAATATTTTTCCAGGAAATGTGATATCTATTACATATGTGAATATACTAACCCTTATTTTCCGTCTTCTATACTTAACCAATTTCCCGTTTCTCTTTTCCATATACTTTATCTTTCTCGTTACTTAGTCATTTTTCCGAAAGTTGTGAACTCAGGTATAGAGAATCTTGTGATTTCCAATGGTCCGGGGGAGAATTGAAAATGATGGAAGGATTGTCTACAAAATTTTTATCATGGAATTGTTGGGTGAAAAATGTATATGAAGGAAGTGTTGGGTGCAAGATGTATATCACGAAACACGCAGGATAAGAATTCGATAGAACTAAGTTGAGAAGTCGCAGTGAGATAATTGGCTAAGTGTTGAAAGGGACAAGAGTCAATCGGGCTCCTGATGTGAATATATATATGAAAATCAGGACATGGCAGTCTGCTAACCATTCAACTCGCGCGCAATCCAGGATTCCAAGAAAGTTGGGTTGAAGTTTGAAGGGATTTTGTTTTTGTTTATTTAAAATGTATTCATATTAATGTATCTTAATAGATTATTTGTGGTCCAAATGTAAACCATGTTCAAATGTGAATGGTGTTTTGGGCTCTCATTTTTTTCTCAAACCTACAAGCAATAGAGAAAAAAATATATGACTTTGCATTTTGTATATCGAAGAATATTCTGAAATATAGGAAGCTATAATAGATGCACAATATGGAACATGAACATGTACAAGGGAATGAGTTAATTTTAAGAGGAAATACAAATTTCAAATAACAACACCAAACATTGAATATCACCATATAACAATGCCAAATTTTTATATTCAGATAAACCGGGTCACAAAATACATTTGAGACTATTTCCCAAAAATAATTGTCTTCGAATTTGTAAAAAAATATATAGTTCAGTACATATTCTATGAAATAAAAATGTGTTTGCCAGAATGACTTGGATTGGGGCTATCGCAGACTACAAAGAAAAGATGTACAAGAATGAAGTTTGTATAAAGAAGATATTCGACAATGGAAAGCAACAAAACCTAGAAAGTAGAAAGAGAAAATTATCAAATCTCGGTTAAAACTTTGTTAGAGTAAGTAGATGAAGACAAAATAATGTAATCAATATCAACTTACTATGATGGTGTCACATTCCTTGTGATTTGGTTGCTGATGTCCTTTTTCAAACATTCTTAGATGTATCTCCTCATGGGCGCCACGTTGATTTCATGCCATATTTTTATATTGAATAATTCACTTTCCAAGTCCCTTAGATCAATAGACAAGTTTTGCAATTCTTGTTGAATACCTTGGTTTTTAATCGCATAACTGACTAGCCAAGTTTTCATGTCATCTTCACCATATTCAAGAATGCCATATAAATTTTCAAATGACAATGTTTTATGGATATGAACTTGATCATCAAATGCTTGCTTGGTTAAAAACAATGAGTTAAATATCAATTTCGGGTCCTCAACTTCATTGGTGATGGTAGCTAGATCTATCTCGGTTAGTTTCTTGAATATTTTGTCTCTTCTAGATATGGCCTGGCTACATTCTTGAACGATACCAGTCAATTTCTTTACCTTTTCTTTCCATCATGCGTTTAGATGGTCTATTCGATCCAGGGAAGGGAGATTCTCCTGTCTTCTTCTGAATTTCATCATACCAGTAACTTTAATACCAAATGGAAAAAATGCATTGAGGTAGAAACCTTTCTCGTTCTTGAGATCTGCTTGCAGATACTCATGAAAAGCATGCACTCTTTTTCCAAAAGAGACCATATTCTTTGACATCTCCCAAGATTCTGTTATTAATTCCATTCTTCTGTTTATATTCTTTTCCACATAGCCTCGAGCCGTTGTGAGAAGGATTGATTATCCTTTTAACTTTTTCACAAGTGCGGTGGGCTCGACCATTTCCAAAGGAGTAGGAAACAGTGGAAGAGGCATTAGAGTTTCCTCCAGTTCTTTGATTCTCTCCTTTAACATGACATTTTCGGTTTCAAGGCCTCTAATAGAGTTGTATAGAGCATCTCTAGTTTCTTGATGTATCTTAGAGATATGGGAAGGGCGCATGTTTCATAGGTTGATCTCTGAACGAGATGTCCCTTTCTTATTCTTTACATGTCTCCTTTAAATAATCATTTTTTTAGATTCGCTGTAAAAAACAATGCTCTCAAATGCAAAAGACTCTTCTTCGTCCAATGTATGTATGACAATTGCTTCGAGACCAGGATTGTGTGGAGCAGTGCTCTTTAGGTGGTCATCATTAGGGAACATTTTGTCAATGTCAATTTCTATATCCATATCTTTCAGGGAGAGATCATGGATATCAATTCCTCCCCTCGATCCCTGTTGTTCTTGGAATATTGTTTTCTATTTTTTGCTCGCAAGAAGTTGGTGACAACTTTCAATTTTTCCCGAGGGAGGGTTATTATCTCCTCTTCCGCTTGAATAACTATGTATGAATTTGTTACTTGGGTAGGATGTTGAAGTACTGCTACGAGATGCTATGGTCTTAGGTGTGGCGGTCGGAGATTGGGCACTTTTTTCACCCAGGCCTTTTCGGTTTTGTTTGTGTGAATCATTGGTACTGACACCGAGTTCATTCAGGATAGTGTCAGTGAAGGAAATTTTGAAGTGGTTCCTGACCATGAAATCCCCGACTTTCCAAGGGAGAGAGATGAATTGACTTTTTTTTTCATGGAAAAAATGCAACCAGTGGATGTACTCCCTTGCTATTCTAGCAAACAACACTGTACCAGATATGTGGCATGGAAGGAAGGAAGGATTTTGTTTAGACCCAAAATTCCTTATAACATTATAGTTCTCCATTTCTTCTAGTGTTCCCTTCCTATCCGGGAATATTGTCAGCTGGCCAGACAACCAGGGAACATACTTTCCAAATATCAATGCTTTAAAAATCGAAACAAAATCATTAAAGACTTTATAAACATGTTGGCAAGCGTCTTGTCTCCATAATATCTGGCACGAGAATCTTACTGGGTCAAATTGAGAGTTCATATTCTTACACATAGATAGTCCAGCAAATGGATAACAATTCTCCACGACGAAAATTAAATAAGATGACATAAAGGATTTCTTCTGCTTCTGTATTGCAATAATTGGGAAGATATTTCAATGGAAATAGACTTATCACAATGGAAGATGGCTTGTTCCTTGACCGTAAAATATAAAATATACAGAATCATCCGAGATATGACAACTTCACTTTCTTATCTCGTTATCCTCATGAAAATCCATGCAATTTTCTGAAAAAGGTATCTAAATGGACTAACCTGTAATATGGCTATGTCTTGGGAAGCATGGGCTAGGTCCTATAAGAACTTCGGTAAGAGGTCCAATTCATTATCATGCTTCTTTAAGAAATGTATGCAATTATCTCCCTTGAAAGTAGGCATTGGGTCGGGAAGTGTTAACATCTTTCGAAATACTTGAGGCGATAGGGAGACTTGGGAATGATTTCCCATCTAGATAATCTGTTGTTTCAGAATATAGTTCTCGGTGCAGTACGTGCCCAAGTCCTTGAAGTAAAAAAAATCGGGGACACAATCTACCGCTGCAATTTCAGATGTTGACATAAATTTCTTCTAGGTAGAAGTGGACGAGTAGTAGTCATAAGCTATGGACCACTGAAAACTCTGGTCATCGTGCCCAAAAATATTCGACGTATCTCCACATAGATGTTGTCGAGCTGCAATAATAGGTGATGAGAATGTTCCTTTGCTTCCTCATTGTATTTAAAATGGACGTTGCAACATCATAATATAATCTCTAGTAAATCTTGGTTCAAGGTGTTTTAATGGGAGATGTCTTCTCCCTTTTCGCCTTTTAATGCCAATCTTTTAAAAGATAATAAAAGCATAATCAATTTGCACTACGAAAGTGTGTGAAGATGGTAGGGAAATCGAGAAAGTATGGAAAAGCAGGGAAAACATTGCCACCTATGTAATATACCTGGATCTTGACAAAATCAGGTTTAAGTTAGAAGATAATTCGTTATATTTACTTAAACAATTTTCATATTTATTTTATTTATTTTATTAGTGTTCTTTGTGGCCCAAATGCAAACTATGTTCAAATTGGAAGGTTGGAGAAACATTTTCATATGCAAGCATATTCTCAAATATGATAACCTGTAATATATGCACAATACTAAAGAGGGGTATCATGTCAACAACTTTGTAGATGACAGTGGGCCAGTAAAATACTACATTCTTTCTATGATGACACCTTTAAAAAAAATAAAATAACCAATTTTTTTTTACGAATTCAAGATTGACAGAAAGAAACTAAACAGATTTCATAATATTCTCCCATCAATGCATTTTAATGGGAGATGTCCTCGAGCTTTTCTCTTATTAATGCCAATCTTTTCGAACATCTGTGGTGAGTTGTCACTAGTAAAATCATAGTTAATTTGCATTGGGAAGGGGAGAAGGTGGCGGGGATTGAGGGGAGTGAAAGATTCTTTGGTACTTTGGTAAAAGCATTTGATCAGACTCGTGATGTGAAGATATAGATGGATATATAATTTCTAATTCCACAACCCCGAGAACCCACAAGCATAGAGATGGGACTATGTATAGAAGTAGAAAGGGATAATAGAGGGGAACAAGAAAAGGGGAAAAGTGGAAAGTATAGAAGAGAAAAAAAATGGGATTAAATAACTTTATGCGTCATAGAACAACACTTGGTATTAATTATGGAAAGGTGAGGCGGTCAGACATATTTATCATAAGAAGAGTGAGGCTTGCGAGTTCGAGGAATCCGGGGTCGAATTGTAGATAACTGAAGTTTTGGGTGGAAGATGTATATCCAAAAACGGGGCATGGTGGCTCGATAATGCATTGGGGGAACCTGTGGCCATAAAATTGGCTAAGTGTTGAAACGAACTGGGAAAATATCAACCGTGGGAAAAATATTTTCATCCATGGAATAGAGTTGGAGCTCAACAGACGCTGGTTCAAGATAAAACAGATGTTGCTTATATCTATCTCAACAATAAATAGAAAAAATATATGACTTGGCACATTTGTATGCAATAATTCAGACAGAGTCATCATAGGTAGATTGAGGCCTGGGGGTTCAAATATGGGGTCGAATTGTAGATCACTGAATTTTTGAGTGCAAGATGTATACCGCGAACACGGGGTATGGGAGTTTGATGGCGCCTACGCAAGAACCTGTGGCCATACAATTTGCCAACTATGAAAATGAACGACGCTTGGTCGTACTCGTGATGTAAATATTTAGATGGAAATGGATTTTGTCACTCCTCCATGATGGGAACCCGCGAGCATAGACATGGGACCAAGTATAGAATTAAAAATGGATAATAGAGGGGAATAAGAAAAGGGAGAACAGATAAGTATAGAAGAGGAAAACGAAAGGGAGGAAAGAACTGTATGCCTCACATAACAATAGTTACTGTGATAATTATCAAGCGATAGAAACACATCAATTGTGGGAAGATAATATAGCTGGACAAATTGGAAAACGTATGCATATTAGATTTTTTTTGTAACCATACCTCTTATTCTCAGGCACACGCATTGTATTTGTTGCGACACATTGCACTCCATCTTTTTTAGATGTGGAACATAAGGCTCCATCCTTGTGCCCAATAACTGTGTTCTTGTTTCAATGTAGCAATACAGAGAATACAATGGACATTAAAGCAAGCTACTATGTAGGAACATATGAAAAACAATATGGAGTACAAATTTATTTATTTCAAGATAGCAGCACAGAAAAGAGAATTGACATGAAGACAAGTTAATGTACAGGAAGATATGGACACTAGTATATTTGGGTCAAATTTCGATGACACGTTCCACACAATTGACACATTATATTGTAGGGAGAATGACAAACAACATATCCCCTCAAACGTTGTTTCACATGACGTCACTTTTCCGATGACATAGATATCGTCTCTATTGCGACGTTTCATTCAGACACGTGTCATCTCGGATTTGACTGTCCAAACCCCATATAGTCGTCGATATAATGATGTCCTAGACACAAGATTTTCGATGTCCCATTTCGTTTTTCTCTCTACATGTTTGCATTGGGAGCGATGTCTCTATATGTCATAAGACCGATGTAGGAAATGGTGGTAATAGCGACAGTACAAGGTATCAACATCGACGTGGTTGCTATTTGAGAGACACTCCAGGACGTTGTATGACCGACATACTCAGTGGTGGAAATATCGATGGTAAGAGTCCAAGACGTCGTAAGATCGACGTCAGTAGAGGTGGAAAGAGAGACGTCAACGGAGGTGGAAAGAGCGACCTCAGCGGAGGTGGAAAGAGCAACGTCTTGGAGGTGGCAAGAGTGACATATTGGAGGTGGAAAGAGAGATGTTAAGAGGTATCAACTCCGACGTGGTTTCTATGGGAGCGACACTCCAAGACGTCACAATATTGACTGTGTTGTAGGTATTCATGGATGATTTTAGGGGCTAAATTTCGCTCATGGGCTAATTTTCCATGGTTTTTCCAAAAACGAGATTCGCTATTTTAAAAGTGATTCGCCCAAATTCTATAGGATAAGATTATTTTACCTTAAAAATTGCCAAAATTTTATAAAAACTATATAAAATCCTTAGAAATTTGAATATTTTTACAAAAATATCGCCAAACATTTATAGTTGTCATATGAAGGATTAGTAATATTCGCCAAGGTTTCTAAATTTTAAAATAAATTTCCATCTTTAAAATCATCCCTATAGGTATTTAGAAAAATAATACAATATCAATAGTGAGTGGGACATGTACATTAACCTTTGCTAAGATACTAGCCATATCAATATTTAAATCTATATCATCGGTCTTATGCAAGGTTGGTTGAGGAGGAGGAATAACTTCTAGTGGTAAAGGGGGTCTTGTCTAATGAGGTTTACGATCACTAGGATATGTCTTGGGTGTGTTATCACACAAACTCACAAATGTTGAGCTAAAGTTCGAAATATCAAGTGAAATCATGCATAACTTAGAGGGAAGGCCCATGTCACCTCACCAAACCTCTTTCACTTCAAGCCAACTTTCCTCCAACTGAAGGGGGTTTCCCTTAATTAAGATTTCGAGGACTTGGGGCAATGAATATCAATATGGAGAGTGAAGTCTGAGAAAAATGCATTTGGGTAGCTTTAGAGTAATGAAGAAAGTACTCGGAGGTCTCAAGATCAATGTCTTTTCATTGGGCATATGGCGTTAATGTAGTGCTTCAATGGAGACCGAGGGAAAAATAAGAATTGAAAGCCTATCATAGGATTATCACGTCATAAGCCTAGGTCAACCTCCTAGGAGAGAAAACCCTAGAGTTTATCCCCTCATAAACACTAGGTGTTGTCTTATCCCTTCAAGAGCTACTAGCACAAGATCAAGACAACTATGTTTAAACCCTAGGGGGATAACCACTTCTAACCCTTAGAACTAAACCCTATCCAAGAAAATACTTAAGGGGATAGCCACTCCTAACCATTAAGGAAAACCTTGAATGCTTTAATGATTTAAGATGGATAAAACAAGGGAAGGTGATGATCACTCTCAATCCTTCCTTAGGGTTTAAAGATTGTTCTAGGAAACAAAGTTAACATGCAACTATTACTCTAATAGAGCATTCACCAAGATATCCCAAGAAACATTACATGCAACATAATGAAAGCACTTAAGATAAGGCACATAGCATTAATAAAACCCATTTTCACGAAACATCCACCCAAAAAAAAGAGAAAACATCCACTAGATCAATCTCCAAAAAATTCTGCTTAGGTATAACACAAGATGATTCAACAAAATTTTCTCAAATCAGTAGAAAAGAGGGGATTTGGCGCAACATATAGCCTCCAAAGGCTGTTCAATTCTCTCTTTTCTTCTCAAAATAAGATATACAATCTTCAACTATTCTTCAACTGGGCTAGGGTTTCCTTCACCAAGCATGTAAGAAAGACCCAACATCTTCCTCCACATGTGGGCATGTGAGCTTCAAAACGAGATAACATTGTATCACAACCAACAACCCACAAAACCATCGAATGAATTACCTTATTTACCAATTAAGAAAAAAAAGAACCATTATCCATTTACACATGGGCGTAAGAGATTCAACACAAGCACATAACACTCCTCAAGGGGTTGGCCCTAAATTTCTCTTCCAATTCAAAATTAGAACTTCAATTTGAACCAAACTTAGGTAATCATCAAAGATCAACCCAACATTCAAATTTTATGTTTCTTTCCCCTTCTTTAGGTCAACCTTATAAGAATCTAAAGGGTCATTGTCACATGCATATATATATATATATGACAATCCTGATCATTTTCCTTTGAAAGTATCTTCAAAACAGAGCATTGATTTATGGGATAAAATCTCTTTGTGATACTTTGATTCTACAATAAGTCGGTTACTATTTTCTCAAGTCCTTGGGACAAAAGTGTCATAGAATTTTGAGCAGGTTCAACATTATGTAAAATTGTAGGCTTGGTAAAGTTTTGAGAATCTAGAAGATTCTCTTCAACCTTAGAAGCATGCTCTTGTGCTTCTACAAGGATATTTGGGGACTTGTCCCTTAACATAAATCCAAATTTCCCCTCAAAGGATTTTGTGTATCGAAGAAGGATGATGACACCATCCATTAAGCTAATTTTCTCAGGAATTTGATTCAGTAAATTTTCAAATCTTGTGTCAAATTATTTTATCGATTCATTTTCCTTATTCATTTCATTAAATTGCACTAATAATAACCGATAATCCCTCTTTGTGTCCCATCTCTTCATAAAGGTATCATGAAAGGCTTCCCAAGTTTTGATACTCTTATCAAGAAGGTCATTATACAATTTTCTAGCATCTTCAACTAGAGAAACAAAAAAAAGTTTCATAACCACATCTTCATCATCATTATTAAAAGGATGAATTTGAAAGCATGCATAGAAGTTATCTATATTCTCTTCAACAGTGATGACATTATTACCAGAGAATGTAGGCAACCATTTATCAAAATTTTGAGGCATAGTATGAGGGTACCCTTGGATTGAAAACATATCTAAAGGTTTAAAGGCATTGGTAACCCATGGTCGTTGATCCATTGGAGATAAATAAATTATTCCTTCAAATATATATCTTAATACATGGGAATTATGAGGATGACTTATCTTATAGATCTCCTCCTCTTAGGGGATTAGGGGAATAGTCCATAATTCATCCTCTTGTTGTTATACCATGAAATAGGACTGAATATTGCTGCCAGAAATGTGTCCTTTATTCTATCATAAGATGCTAAAACTGGTGCTATTGAAAACTCATTTGAATTCCATGTATAGTATGGGAGAAATCCCCTCTTCATGACTAATATATGTGTGAAATTGGTCTCAAAAGAGAGTTAATTTCTGGCCTGTATGTTCTGCAAATTATAATGGTAAATAATACTAAACCAGGCCTGAAAAGATATCATTTAAAAAGAATAATAGTGCTTCTGCAAAACCACTCCAAGGGTAAGTGAATCAGCCCAATAAATATTTCAAATGCTAAAGATAACCCCTCTGTTGTTTTGGAACTAAGATACATGAAAAAAAAAATGAGAGGTTTGAGTGCTGTATGAAAAGGTTATATGCTACAAGTGGCCTTAAAAACAACTCCCCAATCTCAATCTCCAAGAATAACCACCATCAAAATCTATTCCAAGAAAGGGATAAGTGGAGAAATCCTCATAGATCATGAATAAATGACAATAAGTGCCAAAACCATGCCAAATCAACCACGAAACCCTAGGGCACTCCATCACAACCTCAAGAAGTATGCTTTAAATCCATGTAGCAAGAAGGTGAGCACTCCACATGAAACCCTAGTCCATATGTAAGTTGTTATAAGAGATGTATGTAATAGAACAGTTCTTAATTGAACATGTGTTCAAAGACACTAAAGATGGGCAATTATTAAATACTACTATGGAAGTTGAAGATGAGATAGCTAGAAGGACTTGGCAAAAAGATGGCAGATAGTCTGAAGACAAAAGGAAATTGCATATTGAAAAAGAAGGAATAGAAAATAGGCATGAAGATAGCCTTATGTGAGGATCAAACAAGGGTATATATACAGGGAAAACACTTGAGGTAATGGGATAATCTCTTCAAATTTTATTCAGTGATTATGAACCTGTATTGATAGTTAATGGGCAGGAAATTCTCTTGAAAGGACATAAAGGAGCACTAATGGAAAGGAATCTTAGTAAAGGTTGCATTATGTAAGATGGTAGAACATAGATTCATAAGGAGAATTCAGTCCAAGGAGGTACATCTAGTCCAGTAATGACTATGGAGTGGAAACAAAAAGAGGACAATCAAGAACCTAAGGATAAGTTGGCAGAGGCTGATGTACAACACAAAATTGAAGATAAGTTTATTTGTACAAATTGCAAAAAGAGAATTGGAAGATGTGATCAGAAAACCGAAAAGAGAGAGACAATATCAGAGGATGAAGGCAAAGATGCTTTAGTGAACTATGCACTTGCAGTAAGTAGAAAAAGGGTTCAATGTAATGTGATATTCATGGTGGTAACAATAATTTTTACTGTTGTAAAAGGGACTTTACAGTTTAATGGAAACTCTGTTATATATGGTGATTTTGTTTCTTGTACAAAAACAAAGAGAAATTTATCTTCTAAAATGAGAAGTTGGCATATTTTGATTGAAAAGAATTAGGAATGGAAAAAAAGGGGAAGAATGAAAAAAAGGGGAAGAATGAAAGGAAATATGCAAGGAAGGAAGGCCAAAGAGAAAAACAAAGAACACAATTTAGAAATTAGATAGCATTTAGAACAATGTGAAGACAAAGAAGACTTTTCCAAGACAAGACAACATGAAGGAGGATATGCCAAGATTTACATGTCATATGCACATCAAAAGGATGAAAAACCAGAGAAAACTTTGGGTAGAGTTAATGAGAAAAGAGATGAGAAATATAATATGTTTTATGAATTTTTATTAACTGTTGAATGTGTTTTTCAGGGTGAAAGACAAATTGTTCTTGGGGATATATTTTCATGTGCAAATATAGAGGAGTATGGGAGTTCTGGAAATGCAGAAAATCAATTTTCCTTATTGAAGTAGCCCATGGTTATATGGTTTGGGAAGTATCCCATGGTTATATGGTTTGGGAAGTATCCCTAGAGCTAATTCCATATTATATTGAATTGAGTCTAAGTTTTATTATTATAATTTTGAAACCTGAGGAGGATTAAAAACTGATATTTTTATGATCGATTTGGAACCTTACAAAGTTAAAGTGTTTAGGAAAAGGATACTTGGTGATCCTTGTGGATGAAGAAGAATTTGTTTCTTATTGGGAATCAGAATCTATGAATGGTTGGTGCTACAATTTGTGTTGTGCAATGCACTGGCTACTTTAATGTGCGCAATGAATAATGTCTTATTCAATTTCATTGATTCTTTTTCCATAGTGTACTTGGATGACAATCTCGTGTTTAGTGAAACTCTTGGGATGAGAACATGTTGCATTTGTAGCAAGTTCTTGAAACTCTAAAACAAAATCAACTTTTGATGAATTGGAATAAATATGAATTTGTCTAAGGACTCAATCTATTTGGATTATGTAGTGGGAGGGTGTGAACTCAATATTAATCAAAGAAAAGTAGACGCAATAATATATGGCCTACAAAAAGGAATGTGCATGAGGTAGGAAGCTTTTTTGGGGAAACCTAGTAAATGAGGAAGTTCGTTGCTTATTTCTCCAAAATAGAAACCCCACTCCATGCGTTGACCTAAAAAATACATTCATAATGACCATGGCTCTAAAGCATCTTCATTGATAGCGTTCATAACATTATTCACTTGCTAAAAGGATAAACTTTGATAGAATTCATAACATTATGTATTAATTCTTATCCATGTTTTCTCTAAATGCTCATTCTGCTTGAAAATTAGAAGTTGGATGTCACCTTGACTCTCCTCTATTCTAGAGTCATACATTTATTTTGTTGTATGTAAAGGGAATAACCATGGATGAAAGATGTTGCATGCATTATCTTTGATTATGGTGTTGGAATATTTTATTTGGTTCTTAGCAAGGCTCTTGTCATTGACAAGTTGAGGAACCTCACCAAGTCACCATGGAGTAAGTGCTTGTTACATTTAATTCCAAACAATGGTTTACTAAGGTATCTGAACCAATAATAATTGCTTTTCATTTCTATAAGACCATTTCTGACAACAACATTAAATTCAAATCCTATTTTTATTGGATAACCATGTATCTAATTACCTTTTTCCAGAGCTAATTAATCCAAAAATGTGGGCATCACACTAACCACGGTGATTGAATTGGGTTTTATTCCTAGCATAAACTACATTTCGTTGAATAATGTCATGATTTCATGGGAATGGTGAGTCTAGGAATAACCAACAATGTTTTCATTCCATGGATCTGCTTACCTTTTTCCAGAGCTATTAAATATGCAAATGTAGACATAACACCAACCATGGTGACTGAGTTGGATTTTATGCCAAGGAATTGTGTTTTGTTGAAGAATATCAAGGCTTCATGGGGACCTAATGATTGCATTCCAATCAAAGAATGAACTCTATTTTCAAGAACATTATGTCGAGCATTTTTTTCTAGTGTAGTCGCATGGGCCTTGGCCAAACATACATGCGAGAGCTTATCAAACAACATTATGTTGCTCAGTTTGGATTTTATGCCCTCAGACCAAATTGGCCACATGTCCTTGAATGGCTTGATGAGGCGAGTTACAACTATCAATAAAACTCAAACCGAGAATCAGATACATGAACCATCAATTGCATTGGATCCATAGCACCAGGTTTCAAATATTGGGAATCCTACACTATCATTTCATCGATTGGAAAACAATTTGTTGGAGTATCTCCAAAACTAGGATTTTGGTCAACGAGGCATAATGCAATTTCTGAAGAGGAGGTCGATTTTAAAGAAAACTATTTCAGGTGTTTTTGGCTAGTGTAGTCACATGGGCCTTGGCCAAATAGACTTGCAAGAGCTTAGAAAAGTCTGTTATGCTACTCGGTTTGGATTTAATGCCCCCAGACCAAATTGACCACATGTCGCTAAATGACTTGAGGAGGCGAGTTGCAACTCACAATAAAACTTAAACCGAGATTCAAATAAATGAACTATTAGTTGCATTGGATTAAGAGCATTGATTTTCAGCTAGTGGGGCCCGTACACTCTCATTCTGTCGAATGAAAAACCATTTGTTAGAGTATCTCCGACACTAGGGTTTTGGTCAATGAGGCATAGTGCAATTTATGAAGATGAGCTCGATTTTCAGAACACTCTGTCGAGCATTTTTTTCTAGAGTAGTCACATGGGCCTTGGTCAAACATACATGTGGGAGCTTACATAACAACATTATGCTGCTCGGTTTGGATTTTATGCCCTCGGACCAAATTGGTCACATGTCCTTGAATAACTTGAGGAGGTGAGTTTCAACTATCGATAAAACTCAAACCAAGACTTGGATGCATGAACGCCCAGTTGAATTGGATCCAGAGCACCAGATTTCAGGTATTAGGGCTCCTAAGTTATCATTCCATCGACTGGAAAACAATTTGTTGAAGTATCTCCCACACTAGGATTTTGGTCAATGAGGCATAGTGCAATTTCTGAAGAGTAGTTTGATTTTAAAGAACATTGGGTCGAGTCTTTTTGACTAGTGTAGTCACGTGGGCCTTGGGAAAATAGACTTGCAGGAGCTTATGAAAGTCTGTTATGCTACTTGGTTTGGATTTTATGCCACCGGACGAAATTGACCACATGTCCCTAAATGGCTTGAGGAATCAAGTTACATCTCACGATAAAAATCAAATCGGGGCTCAGATCCACAGACCGTCATTTTAATTGGATTAAGAGCACTTATTTTCATCTAGTGGATCCCCTACGCTATCATTCCGTTGATCAAAAAACCATTTGTTGGAGTATCTCTGACACTACAGTTTTGGTCAGTGAGGCATAGGGAAATTTTTGAAGATGAGATTGATTTTAAGGAACACTCTATCGGGCATTTTTTTCTAGTGTAGTCATATGGGCCTTGGCCAAGCATACAACCGAGAGCTTACTGTAGTGGCCATATTAATTTAACATCCAGTAATTCTACAACAAGGCAGTAACTTCAACTAGATTTATGAAAATTCAATAATTCATTTCTATTTTAACACATACGCATGTAAATTTAAAACGAATAATAATTTTTTATAATAGATTAAAAAAAAATGCATAATTTTAAATACCTGGGTCTGATGCTAATCCTTCGTTTTTCCGCTTCCCTTGTTGATCGCCGCTGCACTGTGTAAACACTGCCCAAACCTACTATCCTCCCTACCAACTAGGACAACTACCTAGCTCCAGGATATCATATGGATATCCTGGCCCCCGTGCCCAAAACCTCTAGCAAACCAGTGCCCATGTACTAAACCTTCCCACTCCCGAATT
>ML810212.1:110409-125670 GCA_009831015.1 Picea engelmannii
AAATCCACCATTGTTCACTTGCCTCTTAAGGTAAGGTGACCTCTCATTGAGCTAAGCTCGAACACAAAATACTTCAATACATATCCATAAGGACTATGTCTCTCTTTATGGCTAACTAGAGAACCCTAATCATAACCACCTCCTAATTACCTAATGTAATTTCTTTAATGAGGCCACATTAAATGTATTCCATTCTAACTGACTAATGGATCTTATTTAATAATAACATCCATAATGGACCCATTCCACTTTACATTGAATGACCACCATAACTATATCATTACTACACTAGTGGTCCCTTTGGCCCCCTAATTACACCCCTAGATATGATCCCAACATCTAGACACCAACCATTGTGGCACTCTCTTCTCCTCAATAACACAATGAAAACATTTAAGGAATCTCCTACAAGGCTCTAATCTCACTCACGCTAACCCATTTATCTCATGACATAGCCAATATGCTCACTATTGAGCACTCTAGGCCCTCATCTAGACATCATATGTCATGATATCCTCTTCTATGTCATATCACAAGGGATATATCCCTTTTATCTACTCCATAGTCCCTTGGCTATCTTCTTCCCTTCCAATGTAGGAAAAAAAAAGTCCAACAGTATTGGTTTCACACTTTGAATGACCTAAAGGAAATCACTCAGTTAAAAATATCCATGACCAACACTAACAAGGTTGTAGGTTTTAATGGTGTTTACTTCACCTCTTGTGGACATTCCAACAATGGTTTTTCCCTCAAAACCATCCAATTTCATATAATTTCTTACAAGCAAATCCCCCACTCCCCATAGTTTTTTCCTAGCCATAATTCCATGGGGTTTTTTCCTTGTTTGCATGCATAAAAACCATGTTTCCACACAAGTTCCACATTGAACAATGAGAGGAAGAGAATTTGGATAGGAAAATGGATAATGCACGTGGGAAATAAATTTTCTTAGGTAAAATGGAGAGTCTAAGAATCATTCATGAATGAGGGTGAATAATGGTTCCCCCCCAAGTTTATTCTGCATAAGACAAGTGTGCTCTTTTAGCCAAGAAGCATGAGGAAACATCCAAAAGAACACCCAATTAAAAGATGAGTAGGAAATAGTTTTAGGGAATCATGGGAAAGGAATTTTTTACTTCAAATGACAAGTGTCAAACCATATCACCCATGCACCCCCTTTCCTCTTTTTATCTTATGGTAACATGGTCCCCTTGTTACTTCTCAAGCAACCTTTTATGTGGATAATATATTACCATAATCGTATCATAAGGACACCATGGAAATCATAAAACCACACCATAATCCTTTCCCACAATGGAAATCCATCTAAAATTCAATATTCAGACCACTAGGAACATTTACAACTCACTGACCTTATTTATACACAACAACGTCACAACTATGACCACTATTTTACAAGCGTGGAAAGAGAGACGACTATGTTACAAACGTGGAAAGAGAGACGACTATGTTACAAACATGGAAATAGAGATGACAACGTGGAAATAGACACGACAACGTGGAAAGAGGGACGTCAACATGGAAATAGCAACGTTATTAAGCAATATGGAAAAAAAAATTAAAATTTCCTCTATTGTTCGATAGTATGGCTAATTTTGTCCATAACATCGCAAATAGAACGCCAATTTTTTTATGATATGTACTAGTGGGAGTAACCAAGGAGAAAAAAGCCAGAGTTGCAAATGAGTGCAACAAATACACACAAAGTAAATGAAAAACTATTGGATATGGAATAGGAGTAGAAATATGCAACTTTACATTAATTCTCCTAAATTTCTGGTTGAGAGTTCTTTGTCGTGTCCAACTTTCCTATTTGTTTCTAAGAAAAAATGTACAAAACAAAATGGACATGAAAATAAGTTGGCATGTAAAGAAAAAAAAAGGAATATGTATATAGAGTAAATAAAATCGAAATATAGTATAAAATAGATGTGACATGGTGCGCGGGTTGGTGGACTTGCGGGTTGGCGAACTCACGGGTTCACATTTATAGCCATGCTTATGTATCACGAGTTCGACCAATCACAACATGAGATTTAGTAATCTATATAATATTATAACATTTTACCGAGATTTATAGTAATTTATATAATGCTATAATTTCTCAGGAGTTCGACCGACCGCTTCCTCATTCCATGCTTGTGCACAAATAGACTAAATTACATTAGTGAATAATTTTTGAAATTAAATTTTTGTCTCCACTTGCCAAACAAATGAAATAGATAATTTTTAAAAAATAATTGGACAACTTCGACTACATATGCAGATCCGAGTTTTTTGTAACCATACCTCTTAGTCTCGGGCATACACATTACATTTGTTGGGGCACATTGGACTCTTGTTTGTTCATATCTAGCAAATAAGGCTCCATCCTTGTGCCCAAGCACTATGTTCTTGTTTCAATGTAGCAATACGAAGATTATAATGGACGTGAAAGAAAGATTCTACGTAGGAACACATGAAAAAAAATATGGAGTACAAATTTATTTATTTCAAGATAGCAACACAAAAAAACATAATTGACACCAAGACAAGTTAATGTACATGAAGATATGGAGTATCCAAGTAGAAAAAAATAGAGTTGCAAACAGGTGCAACAAATATAGATAGAGTAAATTAAAAACTATTGGATATGGAACAAGGGTAGAAATATGCACATTCTCATGGATTCTTCTACATTTATGGTAAAGAGTTCTTTGTCGTGTCTAGTTTTCCTATTTGTTTCTATGAAAAAAAGTAGAAAAAAAAATGGACATGAACATAAGCTAACATGTAAAGAAAAAAGAAAGTAATATGTACATTGACTAAATAAAATAGAATACAAGGAATAGAGTATCAGATAGTGTTAGAAGAATGTATCGTTTTTTTTTTTGTTTGTTTTTGTCCATCCATGATTGTGTATATATAATTTTTTTTTTGTTAAAAAAAATCTATGCCCAAAATCAATTACAAAGCAGGGAAAACTAAGAAGTTGGATATCTCGATTTTCTGCAACAAGATACACAGATATGCTTTGAAGCATAGAAATATGATTTTGCAATATGTTTGATGTATATTTTATAATTCAAGTGAAATACCAATTGTATGGTGATCAGACCAGTATGTGTACAAACCAGTGAAAACTAAGAAGTTGGATAATTTGGTTTTCCGCAACAAGCTAGATAGATATGCTTTGAAACATAGAAATATGATTTTGCAATATGTTTGATGTATATCTCAAAATTCAAGTGCAATACCAATTGTATTGTGATCAGACCAATATGCGTCTAAGATAAAGATGTTGTATTGAGAAATGGGCACATTCGACCATACATGGTCAATAAGCGTGTTTTTTACATGGCTTGTGTTGTTCAAAAGAAAGTGGAGACTGTATTTGAACATGTGGTTTTCCAATTCTTTTGTTCTGGCATTATTTTGTAGCATGTCAATATTGAAGTCTCCTACGACGATAATGGTTTTGTTCAGATGCAAATGGTCTAATGCATTGGAAAGAACATTTAGTATGTTGGAGAATGTTGCATGGAGAGTAGCATACATATTCAGTATTGCAAATTCTGATCCATGGAAAAATACTTTTGCAAGAACCATCTCAACATTCTTTTCCTCGAAATGTATATGCTGCAAAACTATTACATGTTTTTTCAGCAATATCATCACCCCATGTGTAATGTAACTTGATATGCAATTGTTATTTGGAAATTGTTTGTTTTGCATGCATAGTTCCATGTATGTTTCCTATAGGCACAGAATATCGAATTGCATTGTTTCATAGTCATTGAGTATATCATCCATGTGTGCATGTAAGTTGTGCATGTTAAGTGAGAGAATTGATACAGACAAGTTTGTTTGTATGGATTGGTAATCATACTGCAGATGCCACTTTGCGGTAGTCCTAAGCCGTTGCATTTCAATATCAACTTTCTATTTGAATTTGAAGTTATCTTTTGTAAGAGGACTTAGTAAATACAAGGAGTCTATACTTTTGACACGAGACAGTGTTGTGTACACAAGTCCATGTATTCGAATTCCAACAGGCTGAAATGCAACACTATCAAGTGTTAGTCCTTTCGATCTGTGGACTGTACGTCCACATGCAAGTTTAATTGGAAACTATTTTAGAATCTTTAGGCGAACTATCTTTGTTGATGTCGATACTGGATTTGATATTCGCAAGATAGGTATCTAATCACTTGCAGTGTTTGAATCATATAGGTAAGCCATTTTTTTTGCTTGTCGCTTGCCTATATGCGGTTCATGGAACTTAATCTAGAGGACATCAAGTTTTTCTATTTTGGTATAGCTTTTGAGTATTCCATCTGCACCATTGACAAATCCATCCCGTGAATCATAGTTGCACGCATATATTTCAACCAGCATGTCTAATTTCAGGACAAGTTGCAAAGGTAAAGTGGTTGTATGTTCATGACGAGGCACAATTCCATGGTTGTCTTCTTCCAGGTCAATTGGATTGATGATGATATCATTTCCATGCATGAGAGATAACATGTACTTGTTATGCATTGCAACATCCCTATTTGTGTAGAACAGTTAAGGGAAGATTTGGTCTGTTGGTGTAGGTCACAAGCACCTTGAATTGATATATGTTAAATCATCATCTGTTTGGTTGTTTGTACGCATTCTATTCAGAATTGCAATAAATGTTTCATCTGTCTGCCGCATTGTATTATGCAATTCAAAGAATTTAATATTGTCTCTCTAGAAATCATGCATCATTGTTTTCATGTTAACTGTGGGTTGTTCAAATATCAAAGAATCTTGGATGGGTTGTGCCTGGTAAAGATCTCCATAGAATATCTTGTCAATGTTTCCAAAGTATTTTGTGTGCACATGTTTTATGCTTCGTAGCCGGTTGTCAATGGAATACAAGAAGCAACTTCCAATCAAAGATGGTCATATATAAATACAAGTTGTAGTTTGTCACAAAGCTTAAACAAGGTATCTAACATTTCATTGCTGAGTGGAAGAAACTGTGACTTGTTAAAAGGCATAAAAAATGCAAAGTGGATTGTTGTTCCACCTACATTATATGCAACCTTTCCTGTGTATGCAACTATTAGGCCCTTTGGTTTCATAGGATCAAATGAATTGTTTGAATCATAGATTCATATAAGCATTTGGAATAGTTCTTTCGCTGTGAATGTCTTTCATGTTCCTGCTCCGCCTATAAGGAACAAGTGCACAGGAGTGTGAATTCTTAAGTGTTTTTTAAGCGCAATGTCCTTTAGAATTGTTTTCTGTTCTTGATTCAACAAATGCCTGATTCTATGGTATTCATTATTTTCAATTAGGAAAGGATTTTTTGTGACTTGAAAACCAAGATTGATACATTTTTCAATGATGCTTGTCCGAGGATGAGGAAAATATTCTTGAAAGTCATAAGACTCGCAGGGAGTTCTGGTTGTTTTTTGGTTTCCGAATGTCTCATCAAGATTGTCAGGGTTTTCTAGTTCATTAAATGCACTTTCTAGATCACCCCATGTTGGATTAACATTGTAAGTAAATCTAGATTCATTGGTTTGCACTATAGTCTCAGAGGCAACATACACAGCCTCCCATGTAGGGAAGTTATGTTTTAATGTGTTTTTTTTTTTCATCGAATGGAATGTATAACCGTAGTTTTTCTCTACAATAGTTTTCATAGTCAATATGTTTGTTGTATTTGAAAAACTGTATCACATAGGATTTTTTTATTTTTGATATGGGCACACCTTTTTCTTGTAATGCGATACAAATTATTATAAGAAGATATACTTAATAGGAGATAGACGCTGGAGGTAGTAATAAATAATAGAGAGACATAGCACGTCCTCTGAATTGTCAGGTTCTTGTTCTAGCAAAGACATGGTTTAAGCGAAAATGTGCATTTCTCAAGTGGAGATGTGCTTATGAAGACACATTTTCTTGAACTACAATTGAGGGACAGGGAAAGTGCAATGTGGACTGCTTCTTGAGCAGACATTTGCTGAAGATTAAGTAATGTATTACCAAGTGTACGTATCATTTGTATAGCATCAATATGAATTCTTTCATGTTCTTTGTGTATTCTTATGACTTCACTTGTCATAGATTTGTCAACCTTTCTCATATACGAGGTATAGTACGATGTTGCAACATATGCATTGAGAATGTACTGGGCATTTGTATTTGCATTCCACATAACTGGCATGTCCCTGGAGAAACTGTTGTTCCATATATGTGAAGGTTTTCGTTTAAGGAAAACTGTTGGTTTTTTAAGCGTACATTGTATGGCTTGGATGTACTCATCTTCTGTTCAATTTAGCTGTGTCAAGAAGTCATCAAAGCTCATCAACTCATCAAACTCTCGTTGTTCTAGAAATACGAACAAGGATTTAGATTTATCAACGACAACATTGTCCTATAAACTAAGTGGCTCTATAATTCTTGTTGTTCTCATTGGCGACATGGGGAAGTTGTATCTGCAATGTGAGTTTTTTTCGTTTTTTACAAATTTTTCTATGATAATGTTTATGAACTTTGGCAATTTCTGGATCCAAATTATTTGTGTTGCATCTTATGTGTTTGTCCACAAACTTCTCAATCTTTTAATTGTTGTCACCTCCATAGATTGGTGCACCCTCTATCCACAAGAATGTGTGGTCATCCTCATTTCCCCTATTATAGAATTCAGTCACAAAAAAGTAGTCTGATATTTTTTCGAAAAACGTTTCATCATGGCATATAAATTGTCTCAAAGAATTTATTCCATGTCTATAGTAGCGAGTACATGTCACTGGGTCTTTTCTTATGAGGTAGACAATGCCATTATTTTCCAGTGTATCGATTTGTTTTTTACGTTTCCTATTCCTATGCAAGTCAAATACCGCAACCACCAATGGATCCCAAAAATGCTCTGCACTTGTAAACGTGATGAAAAATGTTGGCGGTCCCAATTGTCGCATCATTGCAAAATAGTTTTTTTGTTTTCTTGCAAATAGTCAAGAGAGATGTGAATGTTTTTGAAATCTATGTATCCAATATCATATTTCAGTATTTTTTATAGGTTTACTTTGTACTTGACATCCTTGGCCAACAAATTTCTTCCTTGTAACTATCCTTTTCTTATTCATACCCCAAATGCAAGACATCACTTGTTCTATTATTATGCGCATTGTTTTGAAAAACAAATTTGTTATGTGACAGGAGAAGTCATCGCTTGAATGTATCATCTCCCATCGAACTATTTTATGGTAACTGAATCGTTTTATAATGTCACTGGGACATGGATTTCCATATAATGGTGTTGGGAAGTTCATCTCCTCAACAAATTTGTCCTTGAATATTCCAAGTGTGTGTTTCCCCTCAACAGGTGCAATTTCAAAAATCTTCTCTTGCAAGTCACGAATGCGATGTGAATCAGTGAATCCATGTACCAATGTCTCAGCAGGTGTTTCATTCTCCAATTCATCACTTGTATCAAATTCACTAGCAGTTTTGAGAGTCTGTGCAGAGCTATCATCCTCTTCTCCAAGAACATTGTTCCATTTCTCATTTATACAAATGTTTTGTGCTTTGTATAGGGCCCTGAAACATAATTATTTTAATGCTTTCATGACAACATGCACACGCACTTTACCTGTTTGATATGCATTTTTGTATTGCAAGCATCTTTTGAGAGACACTTAAATTTTCATTGTATTGCTAATGAATTGTGGCAAGGCTTTTTGCACAAAATCTAGTTGGACAAGCACATTAATAATTGATCCTGTTAAGCCCATTTGGGGTTGTTTATAGCCCAAGGGTCTGATTTGTGCAAATGAAATTCGCAGAGAAACAAGTCTCTCTTCAAGTGATGTAAGTGCACTTACATCTGGAAGTGGTGTAATACATCTTATTTGGTCAGGGGTTGCAAATTGTGGCAGTTTTCAATTTTCAAGTGACCATTTGCATGGAAGACAATTTTTTCCACTGGAAAATGTTTTATCATTTAGTGTTAAGCGGATGTATTCTGCTTCAAAATCAAGCATGAAATACTTAATGTTTTTTGCGAAATTCAATTGATCGCAAATTGCACATGCAATGGAAGGAGTGTCTTTGATTTGTTTCATATAGGTCTTTCTTGCATATTTCTTCCGTAGGGAAGTATGTGTAGAAAGTGTTTGCTGGTTTTCATTGGTAGTAGTGCATGTTGTTGGTTCTAGCCCACAAATGTGATGTTTTCCTCTCGGATAGTTCCATGACCATTGTGGGATAAGTAAACGCACTTTTTTCTGTTGTGTTGTGCATGAGTAATCTTGTTTAGGTTTTGATATGTCAGTTTCTCTCTAGAAGGAAGTGTATTAATGTATTTCTTTCTCTCACATATGGCCTTTTTCAAGTTGTGATAACTTAGTCTATGTTTCTTGTTCAAGGCCAGGATGACCTCATGGAAACTGGGATGAGTTTCATTCTGATTAAATAGCATGCAATTCTTATGAATATTCGACGTAGTTTGGATGGCATTGACAGTACACCCTGAACCGACAATATTTCTTATACTACCAATGTATTTTTTTATCTCACGTATGACCTTTTTCAAGTTGTGATAAGTTAGTCTATGTTTTTTGTTTAAGCCCTATATGGCCTCATCACAATTGGGATGAATTTCATGTATGATATTTTTCAAGTTGTGATAAGTTAGTGTACGTTTTTTGTTGAAGCCTCGTATGGCCTCATCACAATTGGGACGAGTTTCAATTTCATTAAATAGCATGTCACGCTTGTGCATATTCGATGTGGTTTGGGTGGCATGGTCATTGGACCTTGAACAAGTGGTATTTCCCATCAAAGGTTGATAATGCATATGTTTCGTATCTGTTTTAAACGAGATGATGTCCAATGTTTGATCATAATTTGAATCAATAGGCCAAGAATGGACATTGTCATATGGCAGGGAAGACCAGAAATGGATATTTATTCTGAATATGATAGATAGCCACTGCAAACACAATCTTCCACCCTCTACATTTCCTTTTTCATATGGCAGTGCCATGTTTACAAGGTATTCTTGGAAACTTCCAATTGCTGACATATTTTCTAGGAGATATGGTGAAAGTTGTTCATGCAAGCATCTAAAATCTCGTTGGTTGCCGCCTGTAATTGCATTGCAAAAGGAATGTACAGTGTAAAGATGTAGAAACTACACATCGAAATCTGTTGCTAACAAATAGAAAATTACATTGAACAAACTATCTCCATAACTAGATGAAACAATTGTTGCTATATGCAAGACATGGCAGTGTATACGATGCATACTCAGTTTCCATTATGATTCAAGGTCTTTGAAAATGAGGTACAAGTAAATATGAGGTCCTCCAAGATTTCATATGAATAATTTTATATACAATAGTGGTTCATAATGACCACTGACGGGATTGGCATCGTGGAACAAGATGCAATATGGATCAGTAGATGCAGTTTTGTTGAATAGTAGATATCTTGTTTTTCTTGTCAATGAACAAATTCCAATTGATATATTGAGACACTTAGACAACCACCATATACACAATGTATCTCCCCAAAGTCCCCTCTCATGTGCAGGAAGAATTTCATATGCAGACAACCACATCTTTGAAAAACACGTAGTGACATCATGTATTCCATGCAATTGCAAAATAAAATTAGACACCAATTCATATTCATATGACTCCAATGCCTCAACGTTCCCCTTTTTTAAATAGCCCAAGAAATAATCTATCAATCCATTGCACAGGTCAACCGAGGAATAGAGAAAATTAAATAAAACCTGAAAGGCATCGAAAATACAATCTCCTACAGTATACGAGAATGCATCCAATCTAGAAAGCCCATTTCTATGTAATATCTTGTCGATTTTGTCATGTACAATGGAGACTGTATCTATCTCATAGGAATCAACATCTATTACTTGTTTCATCTCTTAATATTTGATTTTCAAGTTGTTTCTTAGCTACTTTCAGTTTATATGAAAACAGAGAAAAGAAAAAAGGAAAACAAAAGGAAAAACAAAAAAAAAGACAAATAGAAAACTACAATCTCGGAACTGCGTACCAATCCCGCTATGTATCCTTCAACCTTCTTCTTGTCAAATTCAATTCCCCCTAGTCACCACAACACAGGACAAGAAAACAAACATACAGTGAACAGTGAACCAAACAAAAGAGAGAACGCAAATAAAAAACACTATAAATTTGCTGAGAAAAAAGACCGAGTATTCAAGGTATATTATGTTTGAAATTATTCATGGCGTGCATCCTACAAGCTTCTCAGAGGTAGAAGATTATCTGCAAGATAGAAAGAACATGAGAATAAAATCGTTCCCTATCACAAGACCCTGCTAGATAGTTTCTCCCATGTGACAACTCCAAATTCGTTTTATAAACCCCTTTGCATTGATATTTTGGAAACAGCCATGACACGATATCTAGGACGTGAAAGTTGGCATATGTGATTGGAATGGAACAACGTGGGAAAAATGCACAAAATGAATGGTTTCCAGGAACAAAAAACAAGAGGAGAAATTATGGTTTTCTTTTTTATATGTCACCACGGCTGCAACAAAGGTGGGTTTTGTATAGAACATTGACGTCCAAGAACAAGGAAAACATTTTGGTCACAATAGCCATACATAAATATGTTCTTCAACAAAATTTTGATGGAGGGACCCCTACTATTGAAAATTCTTGCTTGCAAGGCGCAAAAAACAAGCAGGAAAAAAGGAATAGCAATGAAATGATGGCACATAAACTTACCCATCAACGATGGATGACATAAGTGGATCTCCAAAACTTGGAAACCACAACAACAGGTCCAACAACTTGCAAAGTTGAAGAACAAGAAACCAATGAATAACCACGAAGAGGTCCAATTGCAACTGCAACACCTCAACTTTGCAAAGTTGAATCAAACAACAACAATCAACATCAAATGAACCAACGAACAAGCATCAACCAATGAACCAGTAATGTTGGTGAAGAACAATATTTCCCAATTTCACTACAGACAACACTGTATAAAAAAAAGGAACGAAATTGTATAGTAACACATCTGCACAATAAATATTTAATGTTGCGAGTCCTGTTAGGTAAACACTTAAGACCGTCAGAACCGTCGAAGGGCGTCGCACTGTGCAAACATTTAAGAAACAATGCAGAGTGGTAGTCCTATTTACATATGTAACAATGACAAAGACTCTTGAAGAACGCAAAAATAAATAAAAATAAAACATAATAATAGTAATAAAAATAAAAACCGTAGATGATAAAAACCTTGGATATGGAAACATATCATTCATTAGGAATAGCGAAGCTGGCAATAAGACCTTAAATCTAATATCCAACGAGATCATGACATATATGGTTTTTTTTTATTATATAAATGATAATAATAATACATATTATTTTTAGTTCTGTAGTTCAAACAATAGAAATTACGCAAAAATTTGTAGTCAAACGAAAAACTAATATAAAGTCAACGAATTGTCTATCGCTATAAACCTTGGATATCTAAACATTTTAGTATGAATAGTACAAATTCAAAAAACACCGTAGATGATCCAAACTTTGGATATGGAAACATATAATTCATTGGGAATAGCGAGGCTGGCAATAAGACCTCAAATCTATTATCCAATCAGATCATGACATATATGGGTTTTTTTATTATATTAAAAATAACGTTTTTAGTTATGTAGTTCGAACAATAGAAAGTATGAAAAAATTTGTAGTCAAACGACAAACTAATATCAAGTCAACGAATTATCGATCGCTATAGTCCCTCTGACTAATAATTCATATTCCCATATATTTACATTTTATATATGTTCGGTATATAAATTTTTTTTAATATAATAATTTTCAGGGTATTTGGATTTTAAAATAAGTATATTGTTGTAATAATTTTGAGTTTTGTTGTAGAGTTTCCTTTATTATTATTGTGTTTTTTTCCATGAAGATTCTAGGGTATATTTTAGGTACCATCTTCAAAATGAGAGAAAGAACTTGGTGGTTTTTGGGTCACTTTCACAATATAGAAATTTAAGTATTTTGAGTAGTTCCTTTCCCAAAGCGGGTTACTTTTCTAGTTATGTACAACAACAATTTATGGATCTTCCAACTAGGTAGGTCACTTTCACAGTATAGTAATTTATGGGTCTTAATATTGACTTGTAATAACTTCTTGGTAGGGAGAAAAACATAATAGATTCATCTTAATTTTGGATTTATCATGACTTGAGAAGGATAAATTTTTTAAAAGTGATTTTTTTTAAATCCACCCAAAGGATTTGATCCTCTCAATCCATGTTAAATTTAGAGTTAAGTTGAATCCACAATAATGATATTGTAGGATGTTTTGAACATATATTTATTTAAATGCAAATTATGTTTAAAACTATTTTAAATTCTAAATTTAAAATGCATTTTAATTAATTAATTAAATTTATTTTAAATTTATTTATTAATAAATATAGCCTTATTGTTATTTTTCCATTACTTTTATTTTGTCCTTTTAATTGAAGATGGAACTAAAAGTAAGATAATCAAAATTCAAATGCACAAAATTCAAATGCATTCATCCTCAAATATTTACAACCAAACATATCTTACTGGTAAAGTTGAAAATCAAAATCTTTATTATATTTTTTTAATATTATCTTTATATAAAAATGCCAAACATCAATATATTTAAAAATATATAAAATCAATTTATCTTCTTGACATTGAACATCAATATATTTAAAAATATATTAAATCAATTTATCTTCTTAACATTGAATTGGTTTATTATGAAATGAACAATGTGAAACATAATAGCAACCATGTAGTCTAGGATCCTTTTAGTTGTTTCTAAGAGGAGAAAACAATTCTTGCAAGTGGAAATGGTAAAACATAACACTATATTACCTGCGGTATCATAGTATCAAAGGCACTGGAAAACTAAAAAATCTTTAAACTATGTAAGGTATTGGCAACTAAAATATTCTTAGTGTGATTAAGTATAAAATTCTTAGTGTGATTAAGGATGGATGTGATCAAGGATAAAATTCTTAGTGTAATTAAGGATGGGTGATATTTGATAATGGATATGACGAAGTTTGGAAGTTCCACTATGCTATAGAAAATGATTTTTTATATATTTATATTATTACAAACAATTGTTATAAATTTTTAGTTTAAAAATAATTTTTTGAATCAAATTGTATTCATGTTTTTACTTATTTGGCTTTCATGATGGATATTATGATGAGGGATACATTCCATATTTTATAAACTTTGATTTTTTTATATAACCAAATTTAAAGTATAAAAGAAACTGAGTTATTTACATAATCAAATTTCATGATCAATATTATAATGAGGCATAGCTTCCCTATTTTATAAACTATGAGTTTTTTAAGATGACCAAATTTGAAGCATAAAAAAACAATTTTTTTTTTTACATAATCAAATTTGAAATATGAAAGTGTGATTGGAACAATATAAATGGATTTGTAAGTACTTTAAAAATCAAAATAGAAATGGATTTGTAAGTACTTTAAAAATGAAAATGTTATAAACATTGAAACTTTCAATTACATTTAATAATTTCCCACTTAACCACTTAGTAATTGGTGTAACCTTGATTAAATTTCATCTTTCATAATTGATTTGGGATAAATAAAAGAAATAAATAAGAAATGTTTGTAAATTTTACTTATTCTACTCTAACAAAAAAAATATTTCGATTTCAATCTCATAAACTTAAATTATGATATCTATTAGAATTCCAAACGCTGAAAACACAATTCACATATGATAATTAACAATCATATAGATAAGAAACACAGGGATTTCACGTGGTTCACCCAAACGTTGGGCTACGTCCACCAAGTATAGGCATCGGTTGTCTTATTATTCTGATCATGGATATTACAACAAACTAGCAAGTTCTCACTTTGTTTCTCTCTTTGCCTCTACAGGATTACATGCATTTATATACATTTACAAGAAATTGATTATTAAATGAAATCCCTATCCATATTCTAACTTGGTCTATTTAGTTGCAACCAACGCAGAATAATAGGATCCAAATCCATCATTAGAGGAATTTGTTGTCACCAAATCCCAACAATCTCCACCTTGACAACAATTAACCTGATACCTTGCTCCTTCCTTTTGTTCATCACCTTTTCTACAAGCCAAGAGAAGTCAAGCACCATTGCAACTTCTCTAGTAAAACTGGTTTCATGATCTCACCTGTGTGACTTGCATGAGTTTCGATTTCCTCAGGGGTCACTCCACCTCCAACATGTCTTCCACAACTGTGTTGTGAGACATATTTAGTGATAGATCTCCTCCTATGCAAAACACTTGTAAAATATACATTAAAATTATCACAGACCATCTCAGTGTAACCATTATAGGTGACATTTGTGTTTCTCAAACACTGAAGCACCAATTTCACTGCAACACTTGAATCTCTCAAGTATCTGACAACATCATTAGCATGGGAAACATCTGGTATTAATCATTTCATCAGATACAACATACCTCCTACTGAACTTACATGAGACATAACCTTTTCTTCTTTATAGATAGGACCTATGCTTGAAGAAAAATTATAATGGAAATAAAGAGGGATAAAAAATGGTTTTACAATGTTCATATTGATCTCCAACCGCACCTTACCAATACCATCTCTATATACTTCCATGCCCAATTTTTTTTTTGTTTCTCCTTGATCGCTCATCTGAATTGTCCTGTCCACCTAAGTCATTTTCTTAATGATTTTATCCATGCTTCGGCTTGCATCGAGCATATCATTAGAAAATAAAATCAAGACTGTGAATGCACTATATACTGTATAGTCATTCCTACCCTTTGAAAAATTATGACTCAGTATGAAGGATTCAAACCTCTTGTATATTTGCCTAGGTACCAATAGGCCATACAATGAATTATCTAGCATGCAAACAAATTTATCGTTGCGATCTTGAATCAACCCTTTTGGTTGTTCCATATATACTATATATCTGTCAATGATGACCTTGTGAGAAGTAGGATCCCACACACAACATCCCTTTATACCACCATCATAACTTGTAGAGATATAAAACAAGCAGGAATTGAGAAACAAATATTTTAAGTCTGGAAATGATTTACTGCTTACCAATACCTGTAATTAATGCTTTCTCTTATGACCTTGATGCTTCTACCATAAACAAGAAGATACATTTGTAACTTCAAATTCCATTCCATTACTCCC
>ML810212.1:144106-188852 GCA_009831015.1 Picea engelmannii
AAACTATACTAATCACACTTGCCTTGAATGAACTGAAGTTCTGATTTAAATCACAGGAAAGCAACCTAACTATTGCAGCTCTTAAAGATTAATTTAAAATAACAATTGCAACAGGAAAGAACAACTATTCTACAACCAGAGAACATGACCCTTATCCTCGAACAGATACTTCAGTGCTTGTTTCTGATTAACACTCTTTTATGAAAACAATAATGCAGAGAAAATTAACTCTATCTAGCAGAGAACAAGGCCATCTAATTCCTTCCTTTCTAAGCAGGAACTTTTAGCCCTATTTCTGATTAGCACACTTGTGAAAAGTAATGGAAATCTACAAAGAACAGGATGTTCTGATTCCTTCCTTTCTGAGCAGGAACCCTTAACCCAGTTTCTGGCTAGCACACTTGCAGAAGTGAATGGAATCTACAGAGAACAGGGTGTTCTGATCCCTTCCTTTCTGAGCAGGAACCCTTAACCCAGTTTCTGGCTAGCACACTTGCGGAAGTGAATAGATTCTACAGAGAATAGGGTGTTCTGATCCCTTCCTTTCTGAGCAGGAACCCTTAACCCAATCTCTGGCTAGCACACTTGCAAAAAGGAATCGAAATCTACAGAGAACTGGACGTTCTGATCCCTTCCTTTTTGAGCAGGAACCCTTGACCCAATCTCTGGCTAGCACTATAAAATCATCACACAAGATTGCTAATAAAAAGAATTACGAATTTCAGTCAATAAACTAAGACAGAGTTCAGTAGTGTCTCAGCAAAGCGGAAGTCATTAAAAGTAGTGTTTCAGCAAACAAAAGTTAATCAAATCATAAACAAAGATTGAACCAATCACACTTCTAAAACTAACGGGTGAATCTTGTGAAGAAGGTGGGCCCTCCCTTGTCACAAGATTCCCCTGAAACGAGAAAGCTAGAGAAGGATACTCAAAGCAGTCTTTTATTCATCTATCAAAATATCATATTACAGTCTGAGAAGAAATGCAGTACGTCCCTCTCTCTGAGCTTTTCAATACATAAAAAATTGCATTCCTCGAATGATGATTTCCCCTCTATTAAAGAGAGAACCCCTTCGATACAATTGATCAAAAATTACAATGTGTATCTGAGTCCTATCTTTAGCTGGATCTACTTTCTAAACCAGAATAGGATGTCCTAGTCTCGCGCAACCGAATGCTATTACAGGAGCTGAATGAGGTATTGTTGTTATGGCTGGTGTAACAACTTCTTCTCGTTGCTGCTGATGTTGTTTCAACATAGCAATTCGCGGGCTGTTTCAGCCACGTGAATTGCGCTCTTGACTGTGTCGGCGTTATGTGGGAGCGACGGTTGGTGCTTTGTTGACCGCTGATTGTAACGGCTTCCTTTGTGTTTCAACATCGTCGGTCCTGGCAGTTTCCTCTGTGTTTCAGCATCTGCGACCTCAGACTGTACACCAACTCTGTGTTTTAGCATCTGTGACCTCGGACTGTGCAGCAGCTCTGTGTTTCAGCATCAGTTATGTGTTTCAGTAACAACGACCTTAGACTGTGTGACAATTCTGTGTTTCAACAACAGGGCTTTGATGCTAATCTGTAGTTTTGAACACTTATGCATTTCTAATCAATGGTCAAGTACAAGAGTGATGTAAAATATTATGCAAAACAGATTAAACGTATAGTAATGAGAAGGGACGTTATATACCTTTGGGATGATCAGATAAAGTGATAGTATGAGTCTAAATATAGGTGATCAAGAGTATAATAGTGGCAAAAAGTATAGGCAAAAAGGTACATTGTGTGGTCCTAACAATATGCAAAGGAGGTTACACAGGATACCTCTAAAGTCGACATCTTTTGAGATCCTCAGGGCGATCTTAGGATGAGATTGAGGAAACTTCGTCCCTAAAATCTCTCACAGCATCAGATTTAGTTGACATGCGGTTGCCTACTCGGAACTGACAAACTTATGCAGTGCAACATTGTTGAACTTTTCAAATTTGGAAACCGTTACCAAGGATCCTAAATGAAAGATCTTTTGAAAGCACTTCAACTGACTTCTGGCACTGAAAACATGGGACATGGTATCAGTCATGGCAATCATGACTTGGAGTGGATGAATGATAAACATGTCAGGCACTACGGAACTGCATGTTGAGTAGGTAGTGCTTCCAAATCAAAAAATGATTGGACAGGTAAGTGGAGATGATGAGGCATGCATGTGAGGTCATGAGTGAGAAGAGAGGTATGTCACATCAGCCTGATCATGGGAGGTATCAACCTAGGGATGAATCATGAGAGGGGACATAAATAATAGACCATGAGCTAAAAAAGGGTTTAAGGATAAAAAAATTGAATTGAGGATCAACACATGAGCTATGACTCAAAGGTTTAGTCATCCAAAGGGGTCCTATCAAACATAACATTAAAGAGATGAGGAATTTATTTTAAAGAAAAAATAAGAATCTAAAGATTTAAAAAAAAAAGATAAAAATAGACTAAAAAAACCCAAGGCGACTTAGTGTGATAACACGCTCCATATATTTAACTACTAAAGTACAAGAAAAACCATACATGATGGTTTTCACTTCGTTGTGAAATGTAAGGGATTCAAATTTTTGAGTTGGTTGTGAAATTTAAGGGATTTAAATTAATGTACGGATTATGATCTAATGCTTTCCTTCTTTGCTAGAAGAGTTATGTAATTTGACCTAAATGTAATTTATCTTTTGAAAAGTGAGTGAAGTAAATAACTTTTGCTTAAAATTTGTGAAAGTGTATTAAGTTATTTTTTTTTCAATTTAATATTAAATATATTGAAAGTGTATTAAGTTATTTTTTTTCAATTTAATATTAAATATATTGATTAAATATTGTATTATGTTTTGTTTTTTTCACTTGAATATTAAATACATTGATTCAATATTGTATTACTGTTTTTTCCAATTGAATATTAAATACATTGATTCAATATTAAATACATTGAACTTATTACATAGTGGGTTGTTTGGGTAGAAATTTGAATTCGTTTAAATTTGAGATGAAAGTTTAGATGGAAATGAAAGGAAGTCAAACCCAACAATTACTAGATCCCAAAAGTGGACTTGGGTCATTGGGAGGGTGAAGGAAAGATGAATGTGTTTTTGATACAATTTATTTAAGTTTAAAAAATAAGATATTTGGGAGAAAAGTTATTCATAAAATATTAATATAATGAATAATTAAATAAAATTTCGAAATATTTTTGTTTATTTAATATTTATACAAAATGTATACATCATAATTAAAGAGAAATTTTATATATTAAAACTATGATTGTATTCAAATAAAAAGAAAAATTATATATATAAGTTAAGGATGGTTTCTCATTACACAAACATGGAAAAATAATAATTTGTTAACTTGATTCAACATTTTTTAACAATGAATTTGAATATGCTGTAAAAAGATGAGATGTAGGAAAATTGATTGGCATTCCAAATATAGATATTTTTATTTATAGAAATTGTGTATAACTATGTGAAATTGCAGTTTCCCTAACAATGTTATGTTAATTTTCATACAAAATATAATGCATATGTTTCCCTTAGTGCTGGTGTTGAGTACCTAAACAATGAAATTTTTAGAATTGTAGATAACACATTGTTCTTGTGCATGACTATTTTTTCAAAATTTATAATGTTATTTAAATATATTTTTTTTAAATTGTGAAAGTCATTATATCCTTGAATTTACAAGGCCTTTCCTTACTGTGGGTACAAGTGTCTTGACATTATATGTAACGCCCCAATTTTGATCCTCAGGGTAGCATTGGATAATTATAAATATTATGAATGGTCGTGAGCCAAGTGATGTAATATATACACATTATACATTGAAAATAATAAAATGAAATACACCGCTAGTTGTAGATGGGTAAGGAATAGAATAATGGGTGAGCTATGATTCCACGCGAGATGAGGGATTAATTAGGGTTTTGATGGGTTTTCATTTTCCTTGAGTCTTAATACATCTTCATTAAGCAATTTTTTATTTAGTCATTTATCTCTTTGACTTATTAAACACTCAATCATTAAATTCATGTAAGATGTTGGGTGAGGAACTCATTTCACTCAATTATGACAACATTAGTTAAGTGTAATCATCCTTGGGGGTAGAGTAAGAATAGATAAAGAATGGAAGAATAGGTTTTTGAGTAGGAAAGAGAACTTTTATAGTTAGAAAGAAGTGATGAAAACTAGAGATAAGTGTTGTAGAGGAGTGGCCAGCCATAGTGGGTATTGAAAACAATTTACTGAAGCTAGTAATTTTCATGACAATGAAGTTGGTGTGCTTGTGAGTGATTTATGTTGAGGAAATTACCAAAGAGAATTTGTAAATGTTGTATGAGCACTCCTATTGTAGAAGGATTTTCTGGATCCCCCGGTAGAGAGATTCTTGTCCGGTCTATGTTCGAGCCCTGGAGGTGATGGAGATTGTCTAAGGGACAATGATGTAGAGAAGGAAATATCAACCCTTGAGTTGTGCAGATTGATGGGAAAGAAGGTTTTGTAATTGGAATTTTTGTAGGATTCATGTCACTATGCTTTAGTGAATATTTGATTTGTTACAATGGACTATAGAAACCCATAGGAGTGTGTTTTGGGTAGGCTGGAAGGCACACTTCTAAAGGAGGAGAGCCCACATCTCAAGGAAAACTAACGTGGTGCTACCAAAAAATTGCACCTCATTATAGATACAACACACTTCACCACAAAGGGAAGATGGAGTGCATCTTTACTTGCGACATTGGGCACAATTCCCAAGGACTAGGAATTGGTCAACTAAGATAGTTTTTAGGGTTTGGGACCTTTTCTAGCTATTGGTTAGTTAGAATCAGTCCATTTTTTATTAGAACCATTGTATGTTCATCCTATACCATATAAAGGTTGCCTATTATACTAAATAAGATGAATAGCTAATTTTTCTTACTCATATCACGTGTTGTTTTTGTCTTTCTCTCTGAATGTTCTTTGGGTTTCACTATAATATTATAGATAAATTTGTATCAAAGAATCTTTCTAAGGTTCTTCTACTTCACTACTCAGATATTTCAGTGGTAGATCTAGGAAAACCCATATCCCTTTTTAGGATGCAGTAGGGTTGGAAATTGTTTTTGGAGGTAAGGGATTTGCTACAGTTCATTTTCACCCTCCTCTCTCTCTCCCAAGAGGTGTTCTAGGGAAAAACCCTCCTCCTCTCAACTAAACAATATTTCCATAGGTGCGCTAGGAAAACACCCTCCTCCTCTCATTTATGTCAAGTTTTTCAAAGGTGCACTAGGGAAATCCCCTCCACCTCTCTGCTCAGTTTGTAGTCCAGAAGTGCACTAGGGTTTTCCCCCTCCTCCTATGTACATATTAATGGCCTATATTTCAGATATGGATAGGAGAAACATTATTTTATGAATATCATTCCTTCAATAAGGGAGGCTTCAGAGGATGATGCCTCTTCTGTCAACTCTTCCCCTGACCAAGAGTTATCTTTGGATCTTTCTAAGCTTATTACATTGCAGTGTTAGACTCCAACTCCTTTTCAACTAGATCCATGATTCCAACTTCCTAAGTTCATTGGGCATATCAATGGGGACATTGTGGATTCCTGGATTCAAAGTCTCTTTACATACTTCAACACTCATCATGAAATATCTGACGAGGAAAAGCTTCAAATTTCTAGCTTACAAATGGAAGACATTTCCCAGGCTTGGTGTGATACTCTACTCATTGGGACCCAACTCATTGTGGATATTCTAATTCTCCTATTGGCACTTGGGAAGCTCTCTGTCATGAACACTGTAGTAGATTATATCCTCTTGACTACCGTCATAATCTTCTAGCTCCCTGGTTCCAACTCTGTCAATTCTCAAGCCAATCTGTGCAATAATACATTGAAATATTCACCAGGCTCCACATCAAACTTCATATTCAGGACTCCAAATAGGTACTCATAGTAAATTATAATTCTAGTTTATTAAAGTTTTTAAGTAGGGAGGTGGATTGTTTTTACAATATTTATCTTGATAAGGATTTCTCCCACACTCTAGTAGTTGAGCATAAGACAACCCCTCACTTGAAATCCCCTCAGTCTCCTGCTAACTCCTCCTATGCGCCCTCCTCTACAAAATCTCCCTCTTCCCCTAATTCTTCTAAATGGTGCACATTCCATAAGTCTTCTTTCCATAACACCATTGATTTTTGTGTCCTATAGAATCCTTCTACTGTCAAAACTTTTTTTGTCGATACTCCTGAGTCCTCATCTTCAACGACCCCTCCTTATGAGATAATATCTTTAGACAATCCTACAGCTATAGACCCCTCTTTTATTATTATTTCTACTTATTATAATGCTACCTCAGCTGCCCCTCTCTTCACCCACAATTTCCAAATCAAGTAGTCTCTTTCTATGCTCATTATTGATAATGGCATCTAGAAGAATTTAGTAGCTCAAGATTTGGTGAATCGATTAAAACTACTCACCACCCCTCATCCCTCTCCTTATCAATTAGAGTGGGTTCATAAGGATCAACCTCGTCTCATTGTCACACAATGTTGTGTTGTCACCTTTGCCATTGGACCTTTTCATGATTCTTTCCTTTGTGATGTGTCTCTATTGGATTGTGTAGATCTTGTTTTGGGAATCCCATACTAGGAAGAACATGATGCCATCTATAATGCTCCCACCCATTAGTATCACCTCAAATGAGATGATCAAAATTATGTTCTTACCTCTCCATCCCTGAAAGCTCCTTCTATTCTCGTTGGCTAAGATTTCGATCACCAAGTAACCCTCAACAAATCCCTTTCCTTATTATTTTTGCACCCTATTAAGCTAGATCATACACTTGAGTCCATCACACTTAATATTTATGTTGTTCTCTCTGAATTTTCTGATTTGTTTTCCCTTCTTGAAGGCCTTCCACATCAACGCCCTATTGATCATTCTATCGACCTCATTCCTTGTGTTTCTCTTCCTAATGACCCTTCCTACCATTTGTATCCCCGTGAGGCTAACAAAATTGAACACCAACTCTAACAACTTCTCAATGTCGGCCATACCCAACCCAACTTCTCTCCTTCGCCTCCCTTGCCTTCATTATTCCCAAAAAGGTGAGTGGTGATTGGCGTATAGTCAATGATTACTGTGCTCTAAACAAAATTACTGTCAAAAATTGCTATCATGTACATTGTATCGAAGACTTTATTGATCAGCTCAAAGGGGTAAAGTATTTTACAAAGATGGATTTGATGGCAGGTTATCACCAAGTGTGCATGGATGCTACCGACACATGGAAAACAACTTTTAAAACCATATTTGGGCTCTATGAATGGATGGTGATGCAATTTTTCCTCACCAATGCCCATGTCACATTCTAAAGACTCATCAATGATATATTTCATCCTTTTTCGGGTCACATTGTGATGCAAGAGCATCATCAACAAGCACATGTGGAGAGACAACTCAATGCCTTAACGCGCCCTTGAATCATTTCAAAATATTAACTGTTGGCAGTTCCTGCAAATTGTGTTTTGGAATGATCGGAAAATGAAGAAGATAAAAAATGTTGGGAATTTAATGATCATGAGTGATCTGGGAGTTTCACTCCTAGACTTTAATGTACCAGAAATTAAGTAGAATTTTTTTTTTTTTCTCAAGAGATGAGTAGTTGGATGGAAACCTAAGAACCCTCTGAAATAAATAGAGGTTTTGTATGCCTGAATGAGGTTGTTGTAAGTTAGTAGGAGATTGATGTGATTTAGGTTTTTTTGAGTTTGTATTCATTTTTTATTATAGTTGTAGCCATTTTTATTTGAATGAATATAATGGAGGAAAATTGATCCAATGCATGGTGTTTCTACTATTTACAATTCCCTGTTATTTTTCTTTCATGAATGATTGAGTTATGTTGTTGAGTATATGAAACTGTTAAGTGTTTGGATAAGTTTCAATTGTTTCTCTTCATTGAGTTCATGCAAGGTGTGCCTATAGTCCACAAGGAGTGCATTGATAGAGTCTGGTTCGACTTAGAACCTCAAATGAGATAGCGTGAAACTTCCATTTGCAAGGAGCGCAAAGAGACTATTGCAAGGTGTGCACAGTCATCGTAAGAAACTAAGTCTTGCATGAGAATTTGCTGCAAGGAGTGAAAAATTATGTTTCGACTCATAAGCTCAGAAGAGATAGCGTGAGCTTTCCATTTGCAAGGAGTGTGAAGGGACTGATGCAAGGCGTGCACAGTTGCCCGCAAGAAGCTGAGTCTTGTGTAAGAACCTTTTGCAAGGAGTGCACAGATTTGAAGTTTGACTAAGTGTCAATGTATCCCTCTGAGGAGTCAAAGAGTTCGAGAAGTGAAGCTCAGAAGAGATAATGGGAAGCTTAGGATGAGTGTTGCAAGGATTTCACAGGGCCAAGAACCAACTAAGTGTCAAGAACGAGACTGTGAAGTGCAAGGAGTGCATACAGAGATTTGTTTTGAAGAAATCACTAAGTCATGATTTCATCAGAGATTCTGAGTTCATAAGGAGTGCATTAAAATCAAGCTCAGGAGAGACATCGACCAAGAATCAATAAGAAGGGAGAAATATGTTGAAAGTTGTGAGGTGCTGGTTGAGATCCGTTCAGAAGGAATCAGGATCATGAACAACCGTTAGATCTCAAAAAGGCGCGAGGGGGTTACACCTCGAAATCTATTGGACTTTGCATGTTTAGAGGTTTTCATTTGTGAGGGAAGAAAATATTCCAAATTTATGGAACCTGAAGTCCATATGGATCGTAGATCCATTCAGAGGAAGTGATATCATCCTAGGCTATCGGATCTGGGAAAAGTTACACGGTTCTTAGCCGTGGGTTCTTTTCGGGATTCGTGGATTAGAGGATTTAGAGTATCGAGGAGTCAAAAATTCAAAAATCATGAAGTCGTGAAGCACGAAGAGATCGCCACCGTTGATTATCAGAGGGGGCATGAACGATAGATTTGGTTTTGAGTAACTCTTTCGGTTCGAAGTTCGTGTAGAAAGAGACTAGTTGCACGCAAGGCAACCAAAACCCGAAGTTGAAAAGTGCTACGAGGCTTATCCCCAAACCATAGCCTAAGGTTGTGTGAAGAAGGGGGATGAGCAAAAAGGAGCTAGTTCCCAAAAACTTAGAGTTTGTAAAAGTGCTAAGGAATGGGCCCGCGAGTTCCATAGGACCTACGTATAAAGAGAAAAAGGGACCTGTGTAAAGTGTTCCAAGTTCATTGAAGGTATGAAATAGATAATCCAACTCAAGAAATTAATATCCTTGACCGAAAGGTTGAATACCTTTTAGGAGAGAAGGGGGTTTTGCATCAAGTGGTATCAGATCTTGATTTCATCTATAGATTTCAAGAGAAGGACATAAAAGAGATCCTTTGATAGCATCAAGTCATATCAAAGACTGAAATTGTTTCGTGTAGGAAAAAGAGCTCGAATTTGTACTCTGTGAGTGAGGAACAGTCAACACAATGCCACCAAGGAGACCTATGGAGCCACATTTAGCCAATCGCGTTGTAGAAAGAGAAATGAGAGAGATTCATGCAATATTAGAGGTGATGGAGGCAACACAGAGGAGAGCACCTCATGCTGGGGACATCACTGAGGCATAAAGAGAAGAAATAGAAGTTGAAGAAGATGCAGGGGAAAATGTTGTCGAAGAATTCTTACTGAGAGTAGTTGTTAAATTAGGAGCTAGAGCTAAGGTATACATCCCAATGTATGAAGGAAATTTGGATGTTGAAGAGCTACTGTATTGTATAAGATCCATGGACAAATATTTTGACTATGAATATGTCGATGAGGAGAATAAGGTGAGACATGTTGTCACCAGGTTGAAAGGAAATGTAGTGTTGTGGTGGGATAAAATATAGGCTAAGGGGATAATAAAAACAAAACAAAAGATAAAGAATTGGGACAGAATGGTATCCAAGATGAAGGATAAATTCATGCCCAAATATTATCAGATAAATTTGTTCAAGAAGTTGCAGAACCTAATACAGAAGGGTATGACAGTCAAAGAGTACATGGAGGAATTCTACAAGATGAATATAAGGACTGGAGAAAGAGAGAAGGATGAGGATGATATCAACATGATGTTAATACGGACAACAGAAGATGCTTATCAGATTTCACTGAAAGTAGAGGAGAAGTTGGCTAGAAAAAAAAATACAGCGAGGCAAAGGCAGAAGCTCAAAAAAAGGCAAGGGAGTTTCCCATGACAAGGCACAAAAAACCAAAGGCGAGACATAGAAACCAAAGAGTCACTCAAAAACAGGAGGAAGTTCATGAGGAAGACAAAGTGGTGGAAGGAGTTATTCTAGAGGACAAGGAATAAGCAGAGGAGGATAAGTAAGGTGTTATGACTATGGAAAGACAAGACACATGTCTTGGGAATGCCCCGAGAAAAATAAATAAGGAGGAGGTGAAGCTCACATTTCGAAATCAAAGAAAAGGGATGTTGAAGTAGAAGGTGCAGAGGATGGAAAATCCCTGATGTTGAGGAAGGTTCTCTTAAAACCAAAGCTATAAATTGAAAAGCTAGTGTAGAGGAACAATCTATTTAGGAAAACTTGCAAGACTAAAGACAGAGTATGAAAGGTGATAATTGGCAGTGAGAGTATTGATAACTTAGTATCTATGAAGATGGTGGAGAAATTGGAGTTGGAGATAACTGCACATCAAAATCCATATAAAGTATCATGGTTGTAGAAAGGACACAAGGTAATGGTCAATAAACAATGCCTCGTTGAATTTAAAATAGGAGGATATAGAGATGAAATTCCGTGTGATGTAATATCCATGGATGTATGTCATGTTTTGTTGGGAATACCATGGCAGTTTGACAGAAATTTCATTCATGATGGGAGAGAAAATAATTACACCTTGGAGAAAATGGTAGGACACACATGTTGATGCCAATAGAGGAGAAGAAAGTAAAAGAGTAAGCCAACACAAGCATACTTCTCATGAGTGGGAAGGAACTCCTGAGTGAAGTCAAGAAGGGACAGGAGATGCAGTTTGTTGTGGTGAGGAAATCCAAAGTTATCCTTACAAGTACTTCGATGGGTGATTTTCCTGAGGAAATTGAAGAGTTGTTGGAGAATTTTGCTGACATAGTAGTGGATGAGTTTCCTAACTCATGTCCACCCATCATAAGCATCGACCATCATATTGATTTGATACCAAGAGAAAGTCTTCCAAACAAAGAAACATACACATTGACACCTCAAGAGAATGAGGAGGCAAAGAACCAATTACATGAATTGTTAGACAAGGTTTTGGTCAGAAAAAGCTTGAGTCCATGTTCAATACCAATTGTGTTAATCCCAAAGAAGGATGGAGGATGGAGAATGTGTACAGACTTGAGATCCATAAACAAGATCACCATCAGGTATATATTTCCTTTGCCAAGAATGGATGACTTAATGGATTGTTCAAGTGGAGCAAATTTGTTTTCTAAGATAGATTTGAAAAGTGGATATCACCAGATAAGGATGAGAGAAGGTGATGAGTGGAAAACATCCTTTAAGACAAATGAAGGGTCATATGAGTGGCTCATTATGCCATTTTCCCTAACAAATTCCCCAAGTACTTTTATGAGGTTGATGAATGAAATACTAAAAGATTTCATTGGCAAGTTTGTGGTTGTATATCTGAATGATATATTGTTCCTTAGAAAGACTAAAGAGGAGAATTTGAGACATCTGACATTAGTGATGAGGAGACTACAATAGAAGAAGTTGTTGCTAAATCTGAAGAAGTGTTTTTTTCTGAAGACAAAACTCATTTACTTGGGTTTTGTGATCTCCTCAAATGAATTGAAGATGGATCCAGAGAAGGTGAAAGTAATCAAAGAATGTCCATCACCAAGGAGTGTGTTTGAAGTGAGACACTTCCATGGATTAGAAAGTTTCTATAGGAAGTTCATCAAGAATTTCAGTGGAATTTGTGCACCAATGATGGATACAGTGAAGAAGAGGCACAAGTATTTTAAATGGACAGAGGAGGCCGAGAGGAGATTCAATATATTGAAGGAGAATATAACAAAATGACCAATTCTGGTCTTGTCAAATTTCAGAAAGACATTTCAAGTGATGTGTGATGCAAGTGGAGTTTTGATTGGAGCAGTTTTGAGCCAAGATAATAGGCATGTTGCATATTTCAGTGAGAAGATGAATGAGACTAAGAGAAAGTACTCCACATATGACAAATCATTTTATGCCATAATTCAAGCCTTGAAGAAATGGAGGCACTACCTTGTTCCAAAGGAATTTTTCTTGTAGAGTGATAACCAAGCTTTACAATTCATAACCAGACAGGAAAAATTGAATCAGAGGCATGCAAAGTGGATTGAGTTTATGCAAAATTTTAATTTTGTCATAAAACATATTTATGGAAATGCAAACAAAGTTGTCAATTCATTAAGTAGGAGAGGTTTGATTCTACAAGAGTTCGAGGTGAAGACCTTAGGGTTTGAACACCTTAAGGAAATGTACAGTGATGACCTATATTTCAAGGAAGCATGTGTGAACCCTGTGTTGAGAGATAGAAACTAGTGGACAAAGTATATGATTTAAGAGGGATTGGTGTTCAAGGGAAATCAATTGTGCATACAAAAATGATCAATGAGGGATAACCGTTTGAAGGAAAAGCATAGTGGAGGATTGGATGGACATTTCGGCCATGATAAAACATTTGCAAAGTTGATGAGTTCATACTATTGGCTAGGTATGAAAACATAAGGGATAAAGTTTGTGAACAGATGTAGAATCTTCCAACATGAAAAAGGAAAAAGATAGAAGATTGGATTGTATCAACCATTGTCGATACCATAGAGGCCTTGGGATGCAATAAGCATGGATTTTGTGTTGGGACTGCCAATAACACAAAGAGGATGTGATTCCATATTTGTGGTGGTGGATAGATTTTCAAGGATGGAAAACTTTATCCCATGCCAGAAGACTAGTGATGCAACACATGTTGCAAATTTATTTTTCAAGGAAGTTGTTCGACTTCATGGATTACCCAAAAGTATTGTCTTAGACAGAGATACCAAATTCGCTGGTCATTTCTGGAGAACACTGTGGAAGAAGTTGGGGATATATTTGTCCTTCAACTCAGCTTATCACCCTTAGACAGATGGACAGACTGATGTGGTGAACAAAATTTTGGGAAACTTATTGAGGAGTATGGTCACTGAGCATCATAGTCAGTGGGATGAGATTCTTCCACAAGAAGAATTAGCATACAATGACTCACAAAGAAGGAGCACTGGAAATAGACCATTCCAAATACTATATGGAATGAAGCCAAGAGGAGTATATGAATTGAGATACTTGGCACAGAGTGAGATCAGAAGCGTTGGAGAAAAATATTTTTTTGTAGAAATGAAAAAGCTCCATAGCCAGATCAGAGAGTAGTTGCAAAAATCTAGCCAAGAGTACAAGAACAGAGTTGATCAACATCGCAGAGAGATTCAATTTGAATTATGAGATCATGTTCTGGAACATCTCAAGAAAGAAAGGTTCCCAAGGGGAACATATAACAAGTTGAAAATGAAGAAGATAAGACCATGTAAAATATTAAGGAATTTTGATGCAAATGCCTATGAGATTGAGTTGTCAGAAGATGTGGGTATATCAGCCATATTCAACATATCAGACTTGTATCCTTATAGGGAAGATTAAAAAGAGAGACAAAAAGATCAAGAGAAGGTTCAGTGGAGAAGCAGATGCCTATAGAAGAAAAACCATAGATGGAGAAGATCATTGATCAAAGGATTGACAAGAAGACTAGGATGATGACCTACTTTGAATATTTGGTCAAGTGGAAGGGGAAACCAGTAGAAGATGCCAGTTGGGTAAATGAAGATGATATTCAGAAGCATGGACAGTCAGTGCAGGAACTCATGGGTAGGAGTCCATGAATTTTTATCTAGGGGAGTATGTTGCAGGAGCATCATCATAAAGAACACATGGATAGGCAACTCAGTGCCTTAGTGTGCCTTTGAATCATTTCAAAATCTTAATTGCTGGTGGTTCCTGCAAATATTTTTTTGGAATGATCATAAATTGAAGAAGATGAAACACTCGGGAGATGAATGCTCACGAGTGATATGAGAATTTCAATCCTAGAATTTAATGTAACGGAACTTAAGTAGCAGTTGGTTTTTTTTTCTGAAGAGACGAGTAGTCAGAGGGAACCATAAGAACCCTATGAAATAAATAGAGGTTTTGTATGCCGGAATGAGGTTGCTACAAGTTAGTAGGATATTGTTGTGATTTAGTTGTTGTTGCATTTTTAGTTATTGTTTTATTATAGTTGTAGCCATTTTTATTTGAATGAATATAATAGAGGAAAATTGATCCAATGGATGGTGTTGCTATTGTTTACAATTCCTTGTTATTTTTCTTTCATGAATGAATGAGTTATGTTGTTGAGTATATGAAACTGTGAAGTGTTTGGATAAGTTTCAATTGTTTCTCTTTGTTGAGTTCATGTAAGGTGTGCATACAGTTCGCAAGGATTGTGTTGACAGAGTCTCGTTCGACTAAGAATATCAGAAGAGCTACTGTGAAACTTCCATTTGCAAGGAGTGCAAAGGGATTGCTACAAGGTGTGCACAGTCACCACAATAAACTAAGTCTTGCGTGAGAATCTGCTGCAAGGAGTGACATAGTCTGTTTTGACTCAGAATTTCATAAGAGATAGCATGAGCTTTCCATTTGCAAGGAGTGTGAAGGGACTTTTGCAAGGCATGCACAGTCTCCCACAAGAAGCTGAGTCTTGTGTAAGAACCTGATGCAAGGAGTGCACAGATTCAAAGTTTGACTAAGTGTCTAAGTATCCCTCGGAGGAGTCAAAGAGTTTGAGAAGTGAAGCTCGAAAGAGATAATGGGAAGATTAGGCCAAGTGTTGCAATGAGTGCACAGGGCTAAGAACCAACTAAGTGTCAAGAATGGGATTCTGAAGTGCAAGGAGTGCATAGAGAGATTTCTTTTGAATAAATCACTAAGTCTGGATTTCGTCAGAGATTCCGAGTTCGAAAGGAGTGCATCAGAATCAAGCTCAAGAGATACAGTGACCAAGATTCAATAGGAAGGGATAAATAGGTTGAAATCTTCAAATTGATGGTTGAGATCCCTTCAAAAGGAATCAATATCACGAACATTTGTTAGATCTCAAAAAGGTATGACGATGTTACACCTATAAATTTATCAGACTTTGCATGTTTGGAGGTTTCTATTTGTGAGGGAAGCAAATATTTTGAAGTTACAAAACCTGAAGTCCATCTGGACCGTAGATCCGTTCAGAGGAAGTGAGATCATCCCAAGTCATCGGATCTGGAAAAAGTTACATGGTTGTTAGCCATGGGTTCTTTTGGGGATTCACGGATCAGAGGATTCAGAGTATAGAGGAGTCAAGAATATAGAAATAATGAAGTAACGAAGCACAAATAGATCATCTTCGTTGGTTATCGGAGGGGGCGTGAACCGTAGATCTAGTTCTAAGTAACTCCATCGGTTCAGAGTTCGCGTAGAAAGAGACTAGCTGCACGCAAGACAACCAAAACTTGAATTTGTGAAGCACTATGATGCTTAGCACCAAACCATATCCCGAGGTCACATGAAGGAGGGGGACAAGCAGAAAGGAGCTAGCGCCCATAAACTCAGAGTTTGTAAAAGTGTTAAGGAAGGGGACTGTGGGTTCCATAGGACCTGTGGATAAATAGGAAAAGGGACCTGTGTAAAGCGTTCCAGGGCCATTGAAGGCCTGAAAGAGCTAATCCATCTCAAGAGATTAAGATCCTTGATCAGGAGGTCATGGAATATTTAGGAGAGAAGGGGGGTCTGCATCACATTGGTCATCTATTTGGATTACATTCTCGTCATCAGTAAGACTTGGGAAGAATACTTACAACATGTGCACAACATACTCCAATTGTTGTGTACGAATCACCTTCAGGTCAAGGAATGCAAGTCCTCCTTTGTCTATAATTTTGTCTCTTATTTGGGGTTTTTCTTTGATTAGTAAGGTGTCTTTCTTGATGCTCCTAAAGTTCAGTATCTAGCATAATGGCCTGCTCCTTAGTCTACACTAGCCCTTCAAATATTTCTTTGTGGAATAAATCTTTACAGGAAATTCATTCCTCACTTCTCTCAGCTGGCCAAGCCCCTTCATCATTTGGCCAATCAGTCCAATTTTATTTGGACTTCGGTGGCTCAGGAACAATGCCACCACCTTAAGGAGGACTTTTGTTCAACACTTGTCCTATCTTTTCCCAATCTTCAACAACCTTTGGGAATTGAGACTGATTCCTCTAAACATGTGATTGGCGTAGTTCTTAAACAAGGAGGACATCCCATTGCTTATCATTATGAGACATTGGCTCAAGAAAAACAAGACTACAATACCTACGATAATGAATCATATAGCTTGGTCCAATCCAAAAAAAAATAATGCCACTATATCTTGGGTAAGGAGACCATTCTTCATACTGCTAATAATCCTTTTATTTTTATTAATTCTTAGTCTAAGCTCCAGGAACAATGTCACTTGAAGTGGGTTGCTTATCTACAGTAGTTCCACTTGGTCATCAAACATAAGAAAGGAGCTACCAATCACATGGTTGATCTTCTTAGCCTCCCCCCTCCTCAAATACTTCAAATATTGTATGTTTGTTGTGTTTCTTACGAATATTGGAAGCTTTTGTATGCCTCTGATCCTTTCTTTAGTTCCATTTGGACTGCCTTGCAACAACCTACTATCATTAAACAAACCCATTTCCTAGACTACCACATTCAGAATGGATATTTGTATAAGATTGACAAGTTATGTGTGCCTACTACTGATAATCGTCTTGTTCTCATTCACAAATCACACACCTCCTATTATGGTAGGAACTTCGACACATTCAAAACTACTCAACATCTTCAATATCAAATCTTTTGGCCTACTTTATAGTGCCAAGTTGAGAAATTTATCTGAGCTTGTACCCTCTGTAGTCAACATAAGCCAACCAACCGCAAGTATGCCCTGTATCAACCCTTACATATTCCCTCCCTTCCCTGGAAATATATATCTATGGAATTCATCACCGGTCTTACCATGACCTTTCGTCATCATGATGCGATTTGGATGGTTGTGTGTTGCTTCTCCAAAATGGCCATTTTTTCCCCTTGCACTAAGACAACTACTACTTCTCAAACTACAAATCTCTTTTTCACTCATGTGTGGACTCATTTTAGTCTCCCCTCCATCATTATCTCTGATCGTGCTACTCATTTGCTCATTACATTTTGGAAAACTCTTTGGTCTCTCTTGGGGTGTCACCTCAAATAATCCACTTGTTTCCATACACAAACAGATGGACAAGTCAAAGTTTTTAACCATATCTTGTTCCATGCCCTTCGCATTCATTATACCATTTCTAAATAGTGGGATGCCACCCTCCACATTGTCCAAAATAGTTATAATAGTGAAGTTCATGTTTCTAGTGTCTTGTCCCCTTTAAAATCTTGCTTTGGGTATCAACTTGATGTCCCCTATGATTTTCCTTTATAGCTCCAACCTTTTGGTACTCCTCTAAAAAAAAAAGAGAAAACCTCTGCCTCATCCTTTTTGCAAACCTTGGCTCATAAACAAGCTCAAGTTTATGATGATTTTCAGGCTCCCCAACAACGTTATAAGGCCTGTCATGATGTGCACATACATCCACTCCCTTTTTCCCATGTGGATAAGGTATGGTTTCACATGGAGAATCAACACTTTTATTCCTAGTGTTATAACAAGATAAAATCCCCCTGCTATGGTCCTTAGAAAGTTCTACAACAAGTTGGAAACAATTCTTATTGCCTTGACTTTCCACCTGAGTTAGGTATTTACGATGTAATAAATATGAACAGCCTCAAATGTATGGGCCTAGCCTCCTGAAAGAAGAGGTCACCATCTCGCACCCCTCTGAGTTGGTTACATATTTCCAACCACCTCTCCTTCATGATATAGTGTTGGATACATGCACCGTCACTGCTCGCACTCAACAACACACTTCCTTTCTAGTGGGACGCAAGGGTAGATACTTACATCCCAAGCTAAATGGCTATTATGGTCTTCCATGTCTCAACAATTTCCATAGTTTCCCATAGAAGTCAAGACACTTATAGGATTAAACAAGGAGGAATTGGGAAGGTTAAAGGTGAACTCCCCAAGGAGAAGAGCACACATTTTTAGGCACACCAAATTGGTGCTACCAAAAATGTGAACCTCCTTAAATATTCATCACACTTCAACACAAAGGCGAGATGAAGTGTATCTCTACCTAGGAGGTTGGGCACAAGTCCCAAGGACCAGGAATTGGTGAACTAAGATAATTGTTAGGGTTTGGGACCTTTTCTAGTTGTTGGTTAGTTATAATTGATACACTTTTGATTAGAACCATTGTATGTTCAGCCTATCATATATAAAGGATGTCTATTCTACTGAATAATACAAACGGTTCATTTTTCTTACTGAAATCTTGTGATGTTTTTGTCTTTCTGTGTGAATGTTCTTTGCATTTCTTTGCAGTATTACTAATCATCTTTGTCCTTTTGCACTCATATCCCAAGCTCAAGCATGGATTGTTACAAACACATTTAGTGCAACAGAGCCTATGTTTGGGAGGAATGTCCTTCGTCTAAAGTTAGTTGTATTAAACATTTTAAACGATGAATATTTTAATCACTATGTCATTTATACTTTTAATTCTATGATTGGAAGTTCAATTTACTTTGTATTTTTTATATTTAAATGTTTTTATGTGTGTTTAATTGCTATTGTTTGTGTGTAATCATTTACATTCATGCTTTTAATTACTCATGACAAATGCATGAGCATGTATGTCGATATCTACTAGTGCATCGTATAACCTATTTTAAAAGTGGTTAAGGAAAAAAAATTATAGCATAAGTAAAAGAGGTATGTATTTTAAGATTATAATATATGTCAAGAAACAAATATCTTAAAAATAGTAAAAATATTATATATATATATATATATATATATATATATATTTGGAATCTACTAGGTCAACTCTATATGTGTATGTAGTTTCATCAACAATGAATTTGTGTAGCCTATAAAATGATAAGGACACAAGTAGAGATATTGAGAGGTATTCAAAAAAATGGAGCTTTTAATGTATAAATGCAAGGAAACAAAATCAATGAACATGTACGGTATACTTTTCACTCCTACCAAGAAAAAAAAAAGCAAAGAAAAGAATGCAGACATACTCTAGGAACTCGTGCACATTCCTAGAGAACGTGTGCAATTTTTTGTCTAAGTATTGACAAGGTATGCCTAAGAAGATTATTCCAAAGAAGTCTTATAGGGATCTTAGGCCATCAACAATATATTCACTGAACACCAAGGACCTTTCAAGGGTATCCTTGGTCTCCTAATGCGAATATTCATCATTATGCATTTTTGAACATTGAGTATGACTCTCTAGAACTTGGATATCGTTATAGGAACAAACTCAAGCGTTAGTCCCTAAAGGAAGCTTATAGGATTTTTGGGTCAATAAAAGCACTTTGAATAGACACAAATTACCTATTGAGTGAACTATTAGCCTTTAACTAGGTATATAGGTACCACTAGCCTTTTTTAGCACTAAGTATGGGTCTCGGGGCCTTGGACATGGCTAGGGGAGAAATGATATTTAAAGTACCATGGATATTTCACATGAACAAGTCATGAAAATATATATTTTAAAATTATCAAATCTTAGATTATGAAAATTATTTCCATACAACCCAGTTTAATCATTGCTAGCTTAATTCTCGAATTTATGAAATAACTAAAACAGAAATGAAAGAACAAGAAAATAAACACATCATCCACATAAATAAAAACTAGATATATCATGGGAAACCCATAATAGAATAAAACCCAGATAGAAGGTGATTTCTATGGTATTCTCTCTTTTCTTTAGTTATGAGAATGAAAATAGAAATAAAATCACATTCACTGTAGAGTTTCCTATAGTAACATTATGGCATGAATGGATTCTACATAATATACTTCCTCCTCTATTATGCTCTCAAAATACCACTCCTAGATTTTGTTCTCGACTATGGAACTATTATAATGATAAAGAATGTAACGTTTTCTCCTCCTAGAAACAATATATTTAACATATCCTGAGAGTTGTCTAGGGTTAGGGTTTTTGCATCCTTTACCCTCAATCACTGAAAGGTTTTGGACCTTCTATAATATTATTTAAATTCCACATGTGGCTATCCCCACATATGTGAGTAATAAGGATGATGTGGCACCCACTCATACCATGGTGGTGAACAAGGTAGGTCAACTTTTGACAAGCATAATTGTTGCATACAAGCTCTAATTGAGGGGATTTTCACATTGTTGGAAAGGTATCAATGTGTAGAATAGTTTCAAGGAGATGAGAGATATGGCTACAAATTTTTTACACCAAAAAATGCAGTTTGGTTTCTTAAAATGGCTCTAAAAGGTTATAGAATTGAAATCTCCAAACTAGGACCTACCACTAAAATGGGCCCTACAAGCCAATTCCTCCAATTTTTCCACCCATAAAGTGCTAAGATAGATGAAAAATTATATGATGATATATTCTAGATCATACCTCCACAGTTATGGAGTATTTTTGTCCCCAAAATATTTTATTGAATGAGGTTAGCAAATTTTCCTCTACTTTCTCCTTAGAGTACCATTTTTCCTTTCCTATAAGTTTTCCATTCAACCCTATCTACTGAAGGTCATGCTACCCATGTCTATTAGTTTTGGACTTCTTCTGTAGAACTATATGTTCTTCCAACTCTACCTGAACTTTTGGTTCTAAGTCCTCTATTTTAGGTAGGACCTTCTCCTTAGTTTCTTGATCCAACATGAATGGTTCATAGAGTTTCAAATTCTTCACATTCACTACTGATTAAATGTGCATATATGGGGGTAGACTAAGTTTGTAGGAATTATCACCCATGTTATCCAATAACTAAAAAGGGACATACTATAGAAAATTGATCTTCTTACCTTGTAGTATTTCCTTATTCATTTGTACCCAAACTTTGTCTCCCACTTTGAATGATTTCTCTGTTCGGTGTTGATCATGTCTGGCCTGGTATCTTTGTTGTGATTTCTTTAATGTCTCTTGTACTTGAAAATGTATTTTCCAAATCTTGTTAACAATTTTCTCGAGTTATAGTTCTTATCCTATGATGCCTTCCCTCATTCATCCTTATTGTCCATACAAAACATCCAAGGGGGAAGTTGGTAAATACCCAAAGAAATTTTCAAAAGGGGACTTACTACATAATTATATAATTCTCTATTATAATAGTGTTGAATGTAGATCAAATTTTCATCCTAGGTCTTTGGATTATTTTGAGTGTAACCCCTCAAAAGTTGTACCAAAGTCTATTGACTACTTATGTCTTCCCCTATATCTATGGATATAATGTTAGATCTCTTCAACTTATTTTCCATATTCTCCCAAAGTGTAGTCCAAAAGACACTAAGAAATATGGTATCTCTATCTAATATGGTGCTCCTTGGTATCCCAAAGTGCACCCAAACCTATTCAAAGAACATGTTTATTGCTTCTTTTTGTTTGATGATATTTTCACAAGGTGTGAAAATGGGCATATTGTCGAACTTGTCAACTACCACAAAAATATAGTCATCTACCTTCCTAGTTGTTGGAAAACCATCCAAACAATCCATGCAAATGTTTTCCGAAGGTCAAGTGGGTACATGTATGGGATGGTATATACCTTGCTTCCTATTACTGGGCTTTCTAGTACAACAAATAATGCATCCTCTAATAAATTGAGGTACATCTTCTTGCATTATGGGCCAATAAACATACCTTTGTAAGTTAGAAATAGTCTTCCCAACACCAAAATGTCTTGCAATCTTGGAGGTGTGATCCTCTCTAATAAGCTACAAAATTTAACCTTTTGGAACACATATCTTGTCAAGATTGTAGAGAAGCCCATGATGGAGTTGATATTCATCCTTACCATCACCTTATTCTACATGAATTTATCCATGTAGCTATTGAAACACCTCTTTGAATCCCTCATCTTTTTTGTATGTCTCTTTGTATACATCATGGGTAAAATGATCCATGTGTATAAGTGTTCCCAAAGATGTAATGTTGGATTTGGGTGGCCTTGAAATCATGTCCACCATTTTTTTATTATTTCCCTTATTATTACTTGATGAGTAGATGAAACTATTGCAAAAATACATGCACTTGCAATTTCTAGTTTGATGAAGTTTACTCTAGGCCTGAACATACTGTAGCGGCTTGTGATCAATGTGGATAATGGTCTCATTTCCCATCAGTTCATATTTCCACTTCTTAACAACTTGAACCAGGGCATAGAGCTCCTTATCATAGGTAGGGTATTTTAGGATTCCCCATGAAAAATTTCATAATGGTAGCATATCTTCTTATCTCCTTGCACCAAAACTACTCCCATAGCATACCCACTTACATCTGTATCCATTTAAAAATTCTTCTATAAGTTAGGAAATGCAATAACTATGCTTGACTGATCTTTTTTTTCTTCTTGTCGAAATATTTATGTTGATTATTTACTCACTGGAAATGTTACGATTGGTTTTTATGGTGTGGAGTAGTGCATCTATTATTGAAAGGATACTATGAACTTATGTATGAACTATGCTACCCAAAAAACTTCTAAATTTGGTTACATTAGTAGGAACTAGCCACTTCATGATGTCCTCCACCTTTGTATGATCTATATTGAGTTATCCTCCATTGATAGATACCCAAAATATAAAAAATATTGTTGAGAAAAATAACATTTCTTGAGGTTAGCTAATAGTTGATACTTTTCCAAAGTTTCTAACTCGTGCATGATATGTGAGATGTTCTCCTCCCAGGTAGAGCTATAAACCAATGTTCCATACAAATACACTATCACAAATCAATCTATATGGGCACATGATACATCATTCATTTATCACATAAATGTAGTTGGAGCATTACATAAACCAAAAGGCATGAATATTTCATCCCTTATATACATATCGGGGCTTACAAATACTACACTACACACATACATCAAGGGGTACTTCATCTAACTCCACTTCAACAATAAAATATGCACTTATATAAAACTTGATCTTACAAAATTATCAAGGGGTACTATATCTTTCTCCTTTGCATTCTTGGACAACTACTTGAAGCCTTTCCAAGGCCTTGTCCTTATATGAAAAATCTTGTGGAAACTAGGTCATCATCTTCCTCATCCTATCCTCTTTCCATTAGTTAATCTTAATGATTGACTTCAACATAACCCATCAGACCCAAAACATACCATTTGCAAAAGAATAATAAAATGATAATAGGAAAATATAAATATAAATATTTTAAGAAAATTTTGTTATATATATATATTGAATTCTTGAGATGGATATTGTATTGGTTTTAGACTAATATGGGTTAACTGCTCATCTTTCTTTTAAAAAAAAGAAACATGTTTAATATTGCTTTGGGTGGTTTGATTTTTGTTAAATAAATTGTGGTAAGTCAATCCACATTCATAAATAACAGTGAATTATGTATATATATCCTAAACACTGATTGACAACAATTATACTAAGTTTTGTCACTATTAATATATTAATATATATATATATATATATATAACGTTGATTCCTAGAAAAGCAATATGTTCTTTCAAATTTCATTTGTACCTAATAAATTAAACGACGATTCCTGTTGTGATTCTATTCTTGTACACAACCAAAACATAGAAAAATATCGCAAGTCATTCCTCATACACCTATGTAACAGTACCTCCAACTACAACAGACGTTCAATGTGTGATGTGTTTTGAGTGGCGTGTCTAGAATAGTCGTATTCATTTGCGTCACTTGGGTCCCTACCACTATACAATATAAAGTAAGCACCCATATCATCAAACAATGTATATTTCAATTCAACAACAACAATTATACATAGCCATGAAGAGAAAACAAAAAAATAATGGCGAAAAACATAGATATGGAAAATAATATGTCGTCGTCCTCACTAATTTGTTCATTATGGAATCAACTTGTCCTACTCTCTCTTCCATCGTATGGATTTCTCTAGGAAGCGATAATGTTTGGCACACACAATATAGCTTCACATTCTAACTTTGCAATGCAGTTAATTAACAAAACTACAATCACATCGGGAGAGCACCGACATATTCATCCTAGACTATCAAAATGGGATGAAAAAATGGATGGCTCTTAAGGCTTGCCAAGAAAGGTGTTTCATATGTTAGAATTGAAAATGGGGAAAGCACAATTCACATATGATAATTAATAGTCACACAGATAAGAAACACAAGGATTTCAGGTGGTTCACCCAAACGTTGGGCTACGTCCACCAAGCATAGGCATCAGTTGTCTTATTATTCAGATCATGGAGATTACAACAGGCTAGCAAGTTCTCACTTTGTCTCTCTCATTTGCCTCTACGGGCTTACATGAATTTATATACATTCACAAGAAACTGATTATTAAATGCAATCCCTATCCATATTATAACTTGGTCTATTTAGTTTTAACCAATGCAGAATAATAGGATCAAGATCCATCCTTAGAGGAATTCTTTGTCACCAAATCCAAACAATATCCACCTTGACAACAATTAACCTGATACCTTGCTCCTTCCTTTTATTCATCACCTTTTCTGCAAGCGAAGAGATGCCAAGCACCGCTGCAACTTCTCTAATAAAATTTGTTTCATGATCTCGCCTGTGTAACTTGCACGAGTTTGGATTTCCTGAGGGGTCACTCCACCTCCAACATGTCTTCCAAAACTATGTTGTGAGACATATTTAATGATAGATCTCCTCCTATCCAAAACACTTGTAAAATATACATTACAATTATCACATACCTTCTCAGTGTAACCATTATAGCTGACATTTGTTCTTCTCAAACGCTGAAGTACCCATTTCACTATAGCCCCTAGATCTGTCATGTATATGACAACATCATTAGCATGTGAAACATCTGTTATTAACCATTTCATCACATACAATAGACTTCCTACTGAACTTACACGAGACATAACCTTTTCTTCTTTATAGACAGAACGTGTGCTTGAATCAAACTTCTAATGGAAAGAAAGAGGAATAAAAATGGGTTTTATAATGTTCATACTGAACTCCAACCACAACTTACCATTACCATCTCTGTGTACATCCATGCCCATAATTTTTTTTGCTGCTCCTTGATCCCTCATATGAATTGTCCGGTCCACCTTAGTCATTTTATTACTAATTTTATCCATGCTTCGGCTTGCATCGAGCATATCATCAGAAAATAACATCACGACTGTGAATGTACTATAAATTGTATACCCATTCCTACCCTTTGAAAAAATATGACTCACTATGAAGGATTCAAGCCTCTTGTATATTTTCCTAGGTATCAATAGGCCATACAATGAATTATCTACCATGCAAACAAATTTGTCGTTGTGATCTTGAATCAACACTTTTGGTTTCTCCATACATACTATATCTCTATTAATGATGACCTTGTGAGAACTAGGATCCCACACACAACATCCCTTTATACCACCATCATAATGTGCAGAGATATAAAACAAGCAAGAATTCATAAACAAATATTTTAAGTTTGGAAATGATTTACCGCTTACCAGTACCTGCAATTATTTCTTTCTCTTATGAAATTGATGCTTCTTCCATAAACAAGAAGATACATCTGTCACTTCATATGCTACTTCAGTACTCCCTTCCAAATTATAAAGGTTATCAACCTTTTTTACCTTCATCACTACTAAACTACCTTTCGACAATGTGAGTGCTCCACCTTGACGTGTATACTTATATCCACAAGAATCCAACACTCCCAAATGAAATAAAATTTTATTTAAGCTCAGGTACATATCTAACATCCATTAATTCCCTAAAAATACCATCGAACATCCTGATTCTAGTACTACCAACCCCAACAATTTTACAGAGAATACCATTTCCCATAAACACTACACCCTCATCAACAGATTGGTAAGAAATGAACCAATTTATATGTGAGCACATGTGGTGGGAGGCACGTGAACATAACTGCAATTCTTCTTGATATTGTAAATTATTAGAAATGGATAAAACTTGATCAATCATCCCTGAATTTGTTACAACCAAATTTGCTTCCTTCGTAGAGTTTTCCTCAGTTTCCTTTTTCTTCCAACAATGTTTCTTGAGATATCGTGTTTTTCCACAGTACCAACATTTTTCTTTACTCTTTTTGTGTCTTGACTTAGATCGAGAAAAAATTCTCTCATTCTTCTCTTTAGTTCAGTTTGACCTATGACCAGCATCACCTCTGAAGTTGAGGTTTCTTTACTAGATTTTCTCCTCATCTCCTCAACAAACAAAGGTGCCACAACAGAGTCATAATCTAAAACATCTGTTGAGCTAAATCTAATAGAGGTGACTAGATTATCCCAAGACTCAAGAACGAACACAATAGTGTAATAGCCTTATCTTGATATTCAAATTTAACTTCCATACTAGTCAATTGAACTATAAGGGTATTGAAGGTATTTAAATGGTCAACAACTTTTGTACCTTCTTTCATCCGCAAATTGTACAATTGTCTCTTCAAGTAGATTCTTCTCGTCAAGGACTTCGTCATATATAGACTTCCAACTTTCTCCATAATCTTGGTGTTGTATCCTCTCCTACGATATTAAACATAACATCATCATCGAGACATAAACAAATGGTACTAAGAGATTTTGCATCCAGATATTCCCATTCCTCATTCGTCATGGCCGTTGGTTTTTTTTATTTGCCTGCCACTACTTTTTGCAACCCTTGTTGCACCAGTAAATCCCACATCTTGAGCTTCCAGAGCTCAAAGTTTCTTTTACCACTAAACTTTTCAACTTCAAACTTTGAACTCTACATCTTAGACATTATCACAAAATCTCCTAATACTTAAATCACTGCTTATAATAACCAATGCCCCTTTTAAAAATAATGTTGCAGAATGACTGGTAAAAAAATTTAATTAAAAAACCTTTTAATAATATAAAAAATTCCACCTCAAATATATTATATAATGCATCCACCCACTTGTATTATATGCATTATAATACAAATTCACCTTTTTCATACACTCCTCCACCCATATATTTGATTCTTTAAACTTTTCAAAAATGAGCATACCATAAATTCTTTAAAGATCGTGACCATGCCTTAAATTCCAAACAAATTTACCATGCGAATAAATTAAAGGAGATCATAATTTTTTATTTAAAGGAAGTCGCCACACCTCATGCTTCCACTGGAGTGTGACGATCTTAAAGGGTCTCTGCACCTCCCGATATACTTGGACCGCGACGACTCCAGGTTTTCGAACGTGTGTGAAGTATGATTGGTATGATGTCGCACCCTTCTAGAGGAGGGACTTGCGACGATGTTGAACTCGACACACCTCACACAAGTTTCACCCATGTGGCTCCTCCGAGAATTTGACACTCCAACTAGCTTTGATACCACTTGTTAGAATTGCAAATGCAGAAAACACAATTCACATATGATAATTAACAATCACACAAATAAGAAACACATGGATTTCATGTGGTTCACCCAAACGTTGGGCTACACCCACCAAGCATAGGCATCGGTTGTATTATTATTGATATCATGGAGATTACAACAGACTAGAAAGTCCTCAATCTGTCTCTCTCATTTTCCTCTACGAGCTTACATGAATTTATATACATTCACAAGAAACTGATTATTAAATGCAATCCCTATCCATATTCTAACTTGGTCTATTTAGTTGTAACCAACGCATAATAATAGGACCTAGTTCCATCATTGGAGGAATTCGTTGTCACCAAATCCAACATCATAGAGCGACAAAGTAGAAAAACAAATCACAAATTTTGGAAATGAAATCAATGAAATAATTATGAGAAGGAGAATCTGACCAGCAAGAATATTAGATGTGATTGAAACCCACTACTGTAGTCTTTTTATTCTCACAGTTCTAAATTTGTTTCTAGAATAGAAAGATAACATGTGGAGTGTGCACTTCTTGCCATCACATTTGAGCAGTTAAAAAGGGTAAATAATATAATATTTTTTTACTGTAAGTTGTAAAAGAAGGAAACAATTTGAATGGGAGAAAATGCCTGAACAAGTGGCCACTCGTATCAAAATGTCAGCCTTAGCCTCCTTAGCCTCACATGAGGGGGTCAAAAGCGCACCTGGAGTGGGATAAATCGTAAGGATGAACATTTCAATAAAAAACCTAGGTGGAGCCATAGCTCAACCAAATCTATGTGACAAAAATTACAAATATTTGATTTCATATTGATGAATTGAAATTGAAATTGATTTATTATTGTTCAAGTCATAATTAATTTGCATAAAATTTTCGATTTAAAATTTAAATTTAATTAATAGTTTAGTATAGGATTAATAGAATTCCCACATGTCATTGCATACAGCCATTGTAAAGTGACATGGGAATCAAATATCCCGTATCAGTAGGAATCTAACAGATATAGATCATTGGAAGTTATTTAATATTCTCGGATCTACAGTGCGGAGTTGCGAAGATTACGTAGTCAAATTCTTTGTCACGGAACTCTCAGGACTTGCCACACAATTGCTAGATGATGTAGTGACGATAACATTAAACACATATTTTTTGTCAAGAAACCAACACACTGCTATTCTGTAACATATAAACTCACAACATAGCTCAGAAATACACATGAATATGTCAACACACAAAATACACAAAATACTTGATATATATTAGGAACTTTGACATTGCACACTAATATAGGATACAATAAATATGTTGATCTTCTACTCCAACAACTTCTGCATATTTCGCACATAGAGCTTATGGTCTCAGACTTCTCAGACTCCTAACAATTGTTGTTGCTACTAACTATCGACTCTATTCTCTATGTGTCTGTCTGTGTTTATCGACAACCTATAGACTCATACTTTTATAGATAAAGACTTAAGATTTGTAACAACCCTAGTTAAATAGTTGCTTAAGGTTTATCAAGTATAGTTAACTAAATAATTAACTGTCCTAATGTGTATTATTTAAATAATGATTATTTAATAATAATATTATTTATTTATTTATTGTTTAATATATGTTGATTAATTAGTTAATTGATTAATTAACACATTTAATGTTTGGGTAACGAATTAAAGGCTTAATAACTTTTAATTTATTATTAGAAAACTTTATGTATGCAGGGATAAAGCATTGAATGGAGGGATAGGGTATTGAATGGAGGGATAAGGTATTAAATGGAGGGATAAGGTGGGTGGCATTAAATGAAGGTAGGAGGTGGTGAATGGGAGAAGGATATGAGGGGGCAGAGGCATTCGAGGAGAGGGACTTTTGGAAACTTTGGGGGAAAGGAAGCTTTTTCTGAGATTAGGGACTGTGTTTTATGGTTTGTATTTTTCTGGTTTGGTTGGGAGTTTGGGTGGACTGTTACAGGGGTGCATCAGTTGTTGGGAGTTTTGGGCTCAGGGGCCAGGAATCCTCATGGAATCCTGGAGCTAGGGAGCCAGATAGGATCTGTTCCTAGCTAATAGGGAGGAAGGATTCAGTTTTGGGTAGAGTTTGGGCAAAGCAACAGCAAGGACAAACAGAGTTTGGAGAAATAGCATTAGACAGAGGTATGTATTTTCATGATTACGTTGCATTAGGTGGTTATAATTAAGCTACTGAATATGCTGTGTTATGTGGTTGTTACGTAAATTTATTTTCATGTTGTTCATAAATTTAATTTATGTTGAATAATAAATTATTACAAGCTGATGATTAAATTCTACAGGGTATAATTTCTCCATTCTCTATTTTAGCTTGTGCTTTATAAGGCTCTATGGGAAGGGACCTTACAAGATTCCTGTAGAAGTAAAATTGGCTCAAATAATTAAGAAAACAATAAATTTTGACTCACTCTCATCCATATAACAGAGCTCGAGAAAGATAAATATTGGCTCATTAAGTAAACTCCTACTAACACTCTTCCTTGCCATGTCTGACACAATAAATGACTCTATTTTTCGTGATAGACAAAGTCTACGTAAGCATGAAGTTCACAACTTGTAATTAATATTTCCAACACTCTCCCTTAATTATAAGTAGGTTAGTTTACAAAACACAAAAGTTTACATAAAAAATTGAATTGAATTGAACTGTCAAACATTTGCGACTGCACTGACTTCTAGACAATTGCACAGTTTCTGAAATGAATCTCTCACCAAAGATTTTGTAAAGATATCTGCAACTCGTTCTTTATACATGATAAAATTATACCTTATATCAGTGTGATTGGTTTTCTTTTGAACGACGTGATTCTTTGATAACATGATGGGAAATTTGTTGTCACAAAATACTATAGTTGGTTCCTTTTGTTCCTGCAACATATATTTTAACATTCTTCTCATCCAAACTTCTTGAAAAGATTGACTTGTAAATGCGATGTACTCAACTTCAGTTGAAGAAAGAGTCACAATGGGATTCTTCTTTGATGCCCATGACACTATACTTTTTCCAAAATGAAATTTGTACCCAAAGGTACTTTTCCTATCATCTATGTTGCCTCCACAATCATTGTCAGTGTATCCAATAAGTTTGAAATTTTCTGAAGTAGAATACATAATGCCAAAATATTTTGTTCCATTCACATATCTCATAATTATTTTTCTTTCCTTCCAATGTGATTCTTTTGGATTTTCCATGAACCTTGAAATCAGACTCACTCCATACATAATATTAGGCCTTGTTACTATTAGATACATAAGAATTCCTACCATGATTTTATACAATGTGAGTTTCACTTTAGATCCTTTATCTTCCTTGCTTAACTTCAATCCTATTATGATAGGTGTTGGTGTTGCTTTGGAATTTATCATGTTGAATCTTTTCAAAATTTCATGTGCATATTTAGATTTTGAAATAAATATACCAGACTTGGACTAGTGAAATTCAATACCCAAAAAATATCTCATAAGCCCAAAATCAGTCATTTCAAATTCATCCTTCACGACTGACTTAAATTATTCTATGCCAAAATCACCTGTAAAAATCAAATCATCTACATATAAACAAATAAATAACATGTTACCCTGTTGATTTTATTTGATGTACAATGTTGGCTCAGATTCACTTCTCTGAAATCCATTTAGAGTGAGGTAGAAATCTATGTGATTGTACCAAGCTTTGGAATATTTCTTTAATCCATACAATGCCTTATTTAATCTGTATATTATTTTCTCATGTCCTGGAATATCATATCCTTGTGGTTGATCCACATATACTTGCTCTTCTAAATGTCCATTAAAAAATGATGAATTTACATCCATTTGATAAACAAACCATCTGTTATTTGCAACAATGGAGAAACACAATTATAAATGTGTCCATCTATGAAAATGGCACAAATGCTTCATTGAAATCTATTCCAGGTTGTTTTGTAAAACCCCTTACAACTAATCTTTCCTTATGCTTCTATACATTTCCATCTGCATCTTGCATGGTTTTATAAATCCACTTCACACTTATCACATCCTTGTCTTCAGGTACATCTACCAACTTACATGTCTAGTTATTCTCAATTAATTTAATTTCTTCATCCATGGCTTGTGCCCATACATCATCTTTGAAATCTACTTCAAAATTTAATGGATCATCTATTTGTGAAAATAGAGAAAAAACTGAAAATGAATTTTCTATGTCATCATTATAGATATCACGAAGAATTATTGTCTTCCTTGGTAACTTGCTAATGTTGGATCTGGAGATGTAGAACTACTTGGACTACTTGCTGGAGTTTGTTGCGCTCTAGGTTTGTACTACGCACTTGCAGATCTCAATAGAGTAGTTTTTGTTGGGATTCATGTTGTCGTTCCATGAATGGAAGGAACTACACACTCACTTATACATGGTGTTTGAGCCACTTCATATTCTTTGTCATCATTCCCAATAGAATCAATAATTATGATTGTCCTTTCTATGATTCCTTACCATGCTTCATTCTCCACAAATTGAACATTGCGACTGATTATGAATTTCCTTGCAATAGGATCATAAAGTTTGTATGGTTTTGTATCTTCAGAGTATCAGACAAATACACTTTTTTGTCCTTTGTTGTCTAACATTTTTATCATCTCATCTGAAACATCTGTGTATGTGACACAACAAAATACTTGTAAGTGTTCCAAATTATCCTTCATACATGTCCAGGATTCTTAAGGAACTTTATTTCTCACACTCTTTGTTGGATATTTGTTCATGATGTATACTGCAGTTGCTACTGCTTCATCCCAATACTCATTTGAAAAAAAATTGGGTGCCAACATACTGCACGCCATTTCCATAATCATGTGATTCTTCCTTTCTGTGACACCATTTTGCTGTGGTGTATACCATGCAATGAATTTCTTACAGGTGCCATGAAATTTACAAAATTTCTAAAACTTTCTTGAAACATATTCACCTCCTTTGTCAGTTCTTATAACCTTGATGTAATAACTACTTTGATTCTCCACAAGTGATTTGAACTGCTGAAAACAACCCAATGCATCATATTTATGTTTTAGGAAATAAATCCATGTTTTTCTTGAGAAATCATCAATAAATGTAATAAAATATGTACTTCCTCCTATAGATGATGTTTTCATTGGTCCACAGATATCTGAATGTACAATTTTTAGTGGAGCTGTTTCTCTGTGTGACTTGCGAACTGGAAGTGACTCTTTATCTTTCTTTCCAAAGATGCATCCTTCACATAGTTTTTCTAGCTTTTCAATCAATGGAAAACCTTTCACCCTATCCTTTGTATGTAGCAACTTCAGACCTCCAAAGTTCAAATGACCAAATCTGAAATTCCATATCCAGGGATCATCCTGCACTTCAGATTGGAATGTTGCCTGCATCTTTGTGCCACTGTCTTCTTCTTCTTTAAAACTCCACATACTATCTTTTATTTCCTTGGAACAACACACACTTACTTCTTCAATTTTTTCTTTGAATGCAATGTCATAATGCATATCTTTTGTGTCATATAAAACTTGTGTTGTTTTTATCTTCATGGTCGGTTTCAATGTGAATGGAAACATTATGTTGTTTGTCATATGAATTCTTGCAATACGATGATTGCTTAGGTATTTGTCCATAATCATAGAGTGATTATCTTCCATATAGATTCTATATCATTTATGTAACCACTTTCATGTGCTCATCAAATTATGCTTTAGACCAGAAATATAATATACATTAGGCATAAGTTTTTCCGCCCCTACTTAGTTAAAATGTTAAGATTTACTTTTCCTAAGACAATGACTTGGTTATTTGTTCCAAGTGTAACTTTATTTTGGACTGACTTATCCAAACTAGAAAAAAATTATAAGTTTCCTGTCATGTGATTACTGCAGCCTGAATCTAGATACCATATGTCACATGGACTTTCTTGAGTAACATTTCATTCAACTGGGAAATTATAGGCATTGTTTTAGCATGCGCCATAAACATAGGGATGGAAGGACTATTTGTGTTGTGTGATTGATCTTTTCCTTGCTTGTTCTGATTATACTGTCTTTTCTTGCACTCATATGCATAATGTCTATACTTTTTACAGTAATGGCACCCAATCTTTGATTTATCAAATCTCTGATTACTTGGCTCACTGTTATTTGTATTTTGACTTCTTCCACCAATACTTTTAGGACGGCTATTGCGTCCACCTATATCATATCTCCTTCCTTTGCCTCTGGAGTTAGCTCTCCCCTTAGTCTTCCACGAATTATAGATGAATGCACGTAAAATGCATTTTCTAATGATATATTTGACCTACTCAATCTGTGTTCATGATTAATGAGGGAGGCTTGCAGCTCATCTAGAATAAATTGACTCATATCTTTGTTCTCTTCAAAGGTAACAACAAGAGTATCAAACTTTGGAGGAAGACTCCTAAGTACCTTCTCAACAACCTTCCTTTCTTCTATGGTTTCAACATGAGACATAATCTGATTTATCAGGGTAATAACATGGGTATAAAAGGAATCTATTGAATCTTTTTCTTTCATTCACAAAGTTTCAAAATCGCTTCTAAGAATTTGTAGTTTTGAAGTCTTGAATTTTTCCATACCTTGATTAGAAGTTCAAAGTATGTCTGATGCTTATTTGAATTGCTTTGTTGATGCAACTCTTGTGACTATGATTTCATGCATGGCTTGATGTATGTAAAACATTGTCTTTCCATCCTTCTTCCTTTGATCTTTCAAAGCATCCTTCTCAACTTGTGTGGGAGAATTGTACATTTCTTGATCTGTTGGTTCCACATAGACATTTTTTACTATCTCTGACACATCTTGACCCCAAAATAGTTCCTTCATGGTCAAGGACCATAACTCATAGTTTTTTCCTGTAAAAGTGGGAGGTTCCATATTTGAAGTAGAATCCTTGACTTCACTTTCGAGCATAGTTGTTTCTCTAATGAACCTTCTCTAATCAACCTGCTTTGATACTAGATCTCGAATCTACAACGCATAAAAAAAATCTGCACAACGCAATTGCGAAGAATACACAGTGAAATTATTTGTCGTGAAACTCTCAGGACTTACCATGCAGTTGCAAGACTGCAGACAAGACTATGGGCTATGACAATAACACTAAACAAATATTTTTTTCAATAAATCAACATTGTGATATTATTTAACACACAAAATCACAACAGAGCTTATAAATACACATGAATATGGCAACAAAGAAAATACACAAAATCCTTGATATATATTAGGAACTTGGGCGTTGTGTGCTAATAAAAAATATAATAACTATGTTGAGATTCTACTCCAACAACTTCTGCATATCTTACACACAAAGCTTGTGCTCTGAGACTTCTCATGTGACATCCCCCAAAATAAAGTATTTTTGAAATTCAAAATTTATTAGAAATTTATTCTGTTTTTAGTAAATTCGAATTTGGAAAATTTTTGCCATTTATGGAAATTCCAAATTTCGAATTTGATAAATTGTAATTAATTATTATGACTGTTGGGTAGAGACCTGATTTGACCCAACTAACTTTTTGACTATGAAACTTGTATGTAAACAAAATATTGTTTAATTATCTGTAGGAGGACAAATGGAACAACCATGTTAAATTTAGCTGACCATGACTCCATGAGTGGGGAACATGTTGGAAGTACCTCTGGTCTGATTGTTACAAATGGAAAATCATGGATATGGCCATTGGTTGCCCCTGAAAATCATGGATTTTGAAAGCTACGAAAATTCCCAAGGGAGGGAAAAAAGACCTAGGCAAAAATAATTTTTGGATAAATAACATATGCGAGGAGGCAGGACATTGCTTAGTATGCGGGGAAAAAGGGGTTTACTACTGAATACTTTTTGTTATGAGCACTGAATTCTAATTGTGAGGCAAGGAGAAGAGGAAGACATTTATGAAGGGGAGGTTCCAAGTTTTCCCTCATGGGTTCATGGTCAGGCTAGGGGTTGAACCGGGCAAGTGATTTGGCTGGCCTGTTCTATGGTTGGGAGGAACGTGATTGTTCCCTTTGTCTTTCAGCATATTATTTCAGATATGTTATTATCTCCCTCCTCTGTATGAATTTTATATAAATGGATATATGATAGACTACAATCTGTAATTTCTAGTTAGGGCTATTGAAATGGATAAAAATCTTGTTGAATGTTGTTGAACTCAATATCTGATCAAAAGGTAACCTATATATTAATTCGGTATGAATGTTATATAAATGGATAAAAATCTGGTCGAATGTTACTGAGACTCAATGTTTGATCAAAGGATGATTTCTAGATTAAATTTTGGGTGAATGTGTTTTATTGGGTATACCAAGTGAAAGAGTATGTTGAATTTTATAGATTTGAAATATGTTTTGATGAAACAAGAACTGTAGAATAAGCCGCCTATTAATAATAGAATTACCTAGAAAACTAGCTACAAGAAAATGTACAGGGGAAACTGATCGCAAAGATATATCTATATATACATTTCCCCTTGCGCGTGTAGGTAACTTTATGCAGAACCATGAAATTAAGTAGGAATTCAGTTGTGCATCTATCAACCTAGAACTTGAATTAAAGGGCATGTAAGGTAGATATTTTCATGTGTGTGTGTATATATATATATATATATATATATATATGCATACTGCAGTTGGAAATTGAACAATTTGCATGTTATTAATAACATGGCCTACAGGCTTATTCCATTAAGATTTGATCAAGTCTACACAGGATTCTATTACATATCAACATTCTCCTACATTCTGGTGTAAGATAAGATAGATATAAAAAATATTCCGCAAAGGACAAATAATCTGGAAATGAATAGTTGCGTAAACAAATAAACAAGTTTATAAATTCCACAGTTAGAAGAATAATTTTAGTCGGATGGATCGAATTTAGTATTCAATATATATATATATACACACACACACACACACACACACATAACTCCTAGAACAGAGGTGGAAAGAAATAAATTTCAATACTTGAATGCATCTAACCACCAAAACATAAAGTCCAGAATACGAATACATATATATATCTGACATATATAATAATTACCGGGAATGATAAATATTTTCAATGGTGGCACAGTGAGGGGTTTAACCCTTCAAGTTCTTTAAGAAGAAGAGAACTGTAGGAATAGTCTAGATGGGTCAAAACTAATACTTTCTTCCACCGTAATCACATACTAGAGTTGAGATTGAGATCTTACTTTTGTGGAAAGGAACAGTGACAGGAACCAGAATACCTCATACTTGAAGTGACATCCTGGATTTCGAAAAGACGGAGAAGGTGTCCTTATCCTATAGAAATAAAACGAGTAAAATTTTATTAACATCAAGTATCAAAATAAAATAATTATAAAGGAAACGAACTTATCACCTGAGTGAACTCTCCAAATTTACTTAACTGATGGACGCCAGATGTAGACTCTACTCCTCCTCCTCATATCCATGAACATGGGCATCATGGACTCGAGAGAATGGAGAGGTTAAGAGCTACCTGATGGGTAACTCGCAACCATACATAGGCCCCATCTTTAGAAGTAGTAATCAATATATAAAAGCCACGATACTCTGAAGTAAACAATCACATATTAATTAAGAGTAACTGATAAAACAAGAAAAATTAATTTGCTTTGCTAAGACATGATAGACAAGGTCACATTCCTTCATCACAGAGAAAGGTATGTGAACAAATATCCTTTTTTCAAACAAAAGAAACAACAAACGAAAAACTTGTGGATAGGAACTGAATGACTCGAAATATTCTTGCCTTGAAATAAAAACCTTTCGAATGCAAATAGATGGGATTCGACACCGAGATTGCCAGGTCATGGGCAAGGACAATCTCCCCGTTCGAATCCAAGAGCTTCAGAGTAAGGGATTTCACAGAAATTAAGGGTTTGTAACTCTACTTGTATATATTCTTTAACATTATAGAAAATAGAAGAAATAATATCTTAGAGTCGACAACCTACCATAGACAGAGGGAAAGCATCAAGGGATTTACCTTGAGGAATTCAAGAAAAATAGAAAACCCTACAAGGTTTCACGACTTCACTCTACGAACTACAACTACAACTAAAGGAAAATCTCTGAGTCTTAGGACATTTTAAGGCAAAGTAACCTCCTATGGACATTGATTCCAGTTTTCCCAAGAAAATAAATCCCAAAGGGATGAGCATAATATACACGCAGTACATAAGGAAATTTAAACTATGCAATGCTGAGATAAATTTTCCCTCGAGGAGTTACAGGTAGTGACTACCATCCTTATTAAAAAATCTATTATTATGAAGAGGTCCCCAGAACCTTTAATAAGAATGGAGTACCTGGCTTAAAATGAACTCCAACAGTAGTAGGCTGCTAAACGAGTATCCACCAGAACGAGTCACCATTGTAAGTACTAGGGTTATGTTGAGAAAGGAGTATTAACTAGAGTACTCGGGAACACAGTCACAGGAAATACACACAGAGCCAGTATCAAGTGGAAAACGATAATAATATATGGAACACCGCCGGCTAGTCTAAATGTTGATCAATGATGGTTGGTACCTGAATGCCAGGGTTAGGGAAAGGTGGCACATTTTAGTGGGGCACTTTATTTTAGGAAAATGAGTTCAGAGGGGCCTTAATTATCTGTTTCAGAGGCCTTTAATACAATACAATCACATTCATGGTAACCTGCCTCATATCCATGAAGAAATTGTGATGGCAGAGAACCTGGAACTAGCGTTTTAGCCTTACCTTTTGCTTCTTTTGGTTAAGGTTTCGTTATGGTCATCAATTGGTTAAAGAAAGGAAACCATATGCCATAATCGGTCCAGATGTAAATGACTTTTAGGCATAAGGGGTTAACCTTTTAACAAATCTTTAGAACACCGCCTGATAAACCCCAACGACCACATGAAAGGACTGTCACACTAATCAAAGTTCATTTACTCTTTTGTCAGTCTCGACTTCATAGGAAATTGATTAACCCTTTCTGAATCTTGAAGATGATCATATGTGGATATCACTTGTTATGCCTTACTGGTGTGGTCAGAAGCATGAGTTATGGTGGCATACCTAGCTTTATAATCAAGTCTGGCGAGGACAGTAGGTTGAATTTACCTTGTAACAACATTTATTATATATGTATAGAGATCAGTAGTGATGGAGACTGGAAGAATAGTTTACATGACGGGTAATACAAAACACCTTCATAATTTACAAATAGATAATTTTCATGAATTTTGAGTTAGCTACTCCTTATGGTCATGTTTAGGTAAGCTCGTTAAGTCCACTTTTTTAAGAAACCAGGAAGACTCGACATGATTAGTACAAAGGAATTTAAGTTTAAATGTCCTAAATACAAAGAGGTTTTTATTTTATTTTATGGAATTTTAGGGAAACATTACATATGGTATCAGAGCAAAGGTTACAACACTTGGACCTTGAACGGGGCCATCTAATTTACTTACGCATATAATTATGTTTATGCAAACTAATAAAAATTTATTGTTACAAACAAAAAGCCTTATGTTTTGTGTTAAACATGGCAACATAGGAAGACATGGAAATCATAATCGATGGGAATCCTGAGCAAAGAATTCCTGAAAATCAACGACAGAATAGCGACGAAAGCTCACCTATTGAAGTTCTGGAGACAATGAGGAATATCATTGTTAAACTACAGGTTTTTAAACACAACAATGGGAAACTGAAGAAGGCACAACATGAATAGCAGGAAATAAATTAAGTCCTACTGCGCAGCATAGTGACTAATAAAATCCCAAAGGACGATAATAATGAAGAAGAGGTCAATAAAAGGGCATCCAAGAATTCTGGACTAGAATTGGAAAAAGGAGACAGTTGGTCTGAAGGCACACCTTCAGTTGAGGAAAAAACTAAAGCAGACCGAAAAAGAAAACAAGTAGACCACCTTGAAGGAGAATTTAAGAATATTAAACCAACTACCTTTGATGGAGAATCCAGAACAGGAGAAGAAGCGGAGGCATGGTTATTGGACATAAAAAATACTTCTAGATATATAACTATTCCAACAATATGAAGGTCGGAATGGCCATTTACAATCTGAAAGGGAAAGCCAGCATTTGGTGGCAAGGTCTGAAACTGGCCAAGGGCCTAAAGGAGAATCAGATGGAATGGTCTGACATTAAGAAATGTTTGAAGAAACAATACCTATCTGAAAGCTACTTCGAAATAAAAACCGAATAATTCTATGAGTTACGACTTGGAAAGATGACGATGGAGGACTTTATAAACAAATTACTGCAATTACTAAGGTTCGCACCTTATATCCAAGAAGACAAGGTAAAAATCCAACGATTCTTAAGTTGTTTACCACAATCCTACAGGGACAGAGTTGAGTTTGAAAAACCCAAATCCTTGAGTGAATTATTCAGGAAAGCACGAATGTGCTACGAACAGTACAAACAATGGGTAGAGTTTCCCAAAGCCTGGAAGGATAAGAAATAAGATTGAATGAACCAACGGAAGAAGGGATACTAGCCAGCTCCTTATCAGAATGAAACAAAAAGATTTAAGAGAAAATATTTTCACTCGAATCATCCGAATACGCAAGGCAGCGGTAAACTGGTAAATCTGGGAATGAAGAAGTTTGGGGATAGCCCTGGCGAACCATTAAAGTGCTAGGAATGTGGAGAACCTCATCTAAGGAGAAACTGCCCATGTTTAATTTCAGCAAACAGAACTGTTGTTCATATTTTACAGGAAGCCTCGATGGTGGACGATGTGGGTGGAAGCTTGCATCGGATTAATACAGCTATTGACGATCGACAAGATGACCACCAGTCCTCTGTGCTAGATATCAAAGGTAAAATCAATAACACTCGAATTTCTGTTTTAATTGAACCTGGAGCTACGTTAAGTTATATTACTCCTGATGTAGTAGATTCAAATAAACTTAAGAAACTGAAGAACGCAAAATCATGGCTAGTACAACTAGCAACAAGAATGAAAAGAAAAGTAGTTGAATTTATTTCAGATTTCAAGTTCATCTTAGATGGTCAAAACATAAGAACAAATCTGAACATCCTACCACTAGGATCTTATGATTTGATTATCGGAATGGATTGGTTGGAAAAGCACAAAGCAGTACTAGATTGTTATACAAAGACACTTAACTATAAGGAAAATTATGGCACTACTAGAACAACCCAAGGTATACCAAAACCAGTATCAATCAGACAAGTTTCAGCAATGCAATTTAAGAAATGCATAAGAAAGGGCTGCCCAAGTTTACGCTATCCAAGTAACGAGTCTGTTAGAAAAAAAAGATAAGCCAAAGCTAGAAGATTTTGCTGTCCTACGTGAATTTAGAGACATGTTTGTTGATGAGATACTATAATTACCTCCTAGAAGGGAAATAGACTTCTCCATAGATTTGCTACATGGTTTAGCCCCTATCTCTAAAGAACCTTACCGAATGAGCTTACCAGAATTGACAAAATTAAACATACAATTACAAGAATTGTTGGACAAAGAGTATATCACACCGAKTGTTTCACCATGGGGGGCACCAGTCCTCTTTGTGAMAAATAAAKATGGTACTCTAAGACTTTGTATTGATTATAGAAAATTGAACAAAWTGACTATTAAGAACAAGKACCCCWTACCTAGGATAAATGACATGTTTGATCAAGTAGGTGGGGCCAAGATCTTTTCAAAATTGGATTTACGATMTGGTTACCATCAAGTTAGGATAAAGGATGAAGATATAAACAAAACAAMTTTTTGAACAAGATATGGGCACTATGAATTCGTATTCATACCTTTCGGACTCACTAACACACCAACCACGTTTATGTGCCTGATGAACAGTATTTCCAGTCAGTATTTAGACAAGTTCGTACTAGTATTTATCGAYGATATTTTGGTGTATTCTAAAATAGAGGAAGAACATGACGAGCACTTAAGAATAGTTCTGCAAACGTTGAGGAAACACAAACTGTACACAAAATTTGATAAGTGTGACTTTTATCAAAAGAAAATACAATATWTGGGACATGTAATTTCAACAGAAGGCATTTTCGTTGACCMTGAGAAAATAAAATCCATCATGGAATGGTCGGTACCCAAGGATGTAGCGGTTATTTGGTCATTCATGGGAATCACCAGATATTATCGCAGATTTATAGAGGGGTTTTCCAAGATATCCTACTCTATCACGTCTTTACAAAATAAAGGGACCAAGTTTAACTGGTCACCAAAATGTCAAGATAGTTTTAACAAGGTAAAGGAATTATTGACAACTGCACCCATATTGAAGGTAGAATACCCAGATAAAGACTTTACCATTTGTGTTGATGCGAGTAAAGAAGGACTAGGTGGTGTCCTAACTCAGGAATGACACATGATTTGTTATGAGTCTCAGAAATTAAAAGAACATGAGTGAAATTATGTCACTCATGACTTAGAATTGGAAGCAGTGATACACACCTTAAAAATGTGTCAACACTACATAATAGGGAGGAAGTTTCTACTATTGACGGATACTAGAGGTGTGAAATATCTGTTAAGCCAACCGGATCTTAATGCAAGACATGAAAGATGTCTAGCCTTTTTGAGCGAATTCGACTTCGAGGTCAGACATATCAAGGGTAATGAAAATAAGGTAGCAGATGCTTTGATCAAAAGATTCCATGGGTTATTTGAGATAAATATCAGCAAGGTAGAAAGTGATCTGGAACAGAGAATAAGGAAAACAGGTATTAACGACAAAAATTACACTAAGATAATGGAAGAGTTACAAAACAGTACCGCAAAAGAAAATAAACCAGATCTTAATATCGACAAGAAGGGACTATTATGATTTAAAAACAGACTTTACATACCATATTTAGTAGAATTAAAGTTAATATTCTTGGACGAAGTGCATAAGAAACCGTATTTTGGCCATCCAGGATACCAAAAAATGATAATAACACTTAGAAAACTATTTTACTGGCCTAATATGAAGGGTGAAATAGCAAAATACTTGGCTAGGTGCCAAGATTGTCAGTAGGTTAAGGCCGAAAACTAGCATCTAGCCGACCTATTACAACCATTACCAGTGCCAGAATGGAAATGGGAGACCATATCGCTGGACTTTATAATAGGTTTGCCTAAAACTCAGACACATAATGATTCTATTATGGTTGTTATCGACAAACTCAATAAGTCTACACAGTTTATTCTTGTGAAATCTACGTTTAAAGCTATAAACATCGCTGAAATATTTATGAAATAATTTTTTAGACTGCATGGTGTTCCTAAAATGGTGATCTCAGATAGAGACATAAAATTTACATCCACTTTTTGGAAAGAATTGTTTGCAGTCTAAATACTAATTTGAATTTCAGCATGAGTTACCATCCACAAACGGATGGGCTGACTGAATGAACAAATAAGATCGTAGAAGATATGCTTTACATGTACGTAAGAACAAAACTGAGTAAGTGGGAAGACTACCTGCATTTGGTAGAGCTCACATATAACAATGGGTACCAAATTTCGGCTAAATTAAGCCCCTTCGAGGTACTCTACGACAAAAAGTGTACGACTCCAATTAGCTGGGACAACCTGGCTGATAGACTTATGGTTGGACCAGAGATGCTCCAAGAAATAGAAGGTATGGTAAGAAAAATACAACGGAACTTGAAAGAGGTGCAGGACAGACATAAAAGTTATGCAGACCAGAAAGAAGACACTTGGAATTTCAAGTGGGGGATCATGTGTACTTAAAATTTAAATCCCAAAATAGTTCACTCAAACTCGGGAACTATGGCAAGATGGCACCCAGGTTTTGTGGGCCCTTCAAGATACTAGATCGAATTGGACCCGTAGCTTACCAACTTGCACTTCTAGCTAATTTAATAATTCATAATGTATTTCATATTTCCTTATTGAAAAAATATGTCCATGACCCTACTCATATGATCGATTGGAACTTGGTGTAAGTGGAACCAGAAGGAGAGTTCTAGGCGGAACCCTTGTGTATTCTAGACCAGAGAGAATTAGCACTTTGGAACAAAGTCATCGCTTAGTTAAAGGTGAAATGGAAACACTTTATCCCTAAGGAGGCCACTTGGGAGTTGGAGGGAAATTTATGAAAATATCATCCAATCTTGTTCCAAGAAAGGAACGAACACTAAGGATAGTGTTTTATTATAAGGGGAAAGAATGTGACATCCCAAAAAATAAAGTATTTTTGAAATTCAAAATTTATTAGAAATTTATTTCATTTTTGGTAAATTCGAATTTGGAAAATTTTTGCCATTTATGGAAATTTCAAATTTCGAATTTGATAAATTGTAATTAATTATTATGACTGTTGGGAAGAGACCTGATTTGACCCAACTAACTTTTTTACTATGACACTTGTATGTAAACAAAATATTGTTTAATTAACTGCGGGAGGAAAAATGGAACAACCATGTTAAATTTAGCTAACCATGACTCCATGATTGGGGAACATGTTGGAAGTATCGAGTCTGAGTTGATTGTTACACATGGAAAATCAGGGATTTGGCCATTGGCAGCTCCTGAAAATCAGGGATTTGGCCATTGGCAGCTCCTGAAAATCAGGGATTTAGAAAGCTGCGAAAATTCCCAAGGGAGGGAAAAAAGACCTAGGCAAACATATTTTTTGGATAAATAGCATATGTGAGGAAGCAGGACACTGCCTAGTATGTGGGGAAAAAGGGGTTTACTAGTGAATACTTGTTGTTATGAGAACTAAATTCTGAGTGTGAGGCAAGGAGAAGAGGAAGACATTTCTGAAGGGGAGGTTCCAACTTTTCCCTCATGGGTTCATGGTCAGTCTAGGGGGTGAACCGAGCAAGTGATTTGCCTGCCCTGTTCTACGTCTAGGAGGAATGTGACTGTTCCCTTTGTCTTTCAGCATATTATTTCAGATATGTTATTTTGTCCCTCCTCTATATGAATGTTATATAAATGGATATTTGATAGACTACAATCTGTAATTTTTGGTTAGGGCTATTGAAATGGATAAAAATCTGGTTGAATGTTGCTCAACTCAATATCTGATCAAAAGGTAACCTCTAGATTAATTCT